>JACCGJ010019567.1:0-28437 GCA_013407085.1 Atriophallophorus winterbourni | reverse complement strand
TTCTCCGGAATGATGGTGATTGTGATTGAAGAAAAGCACATAAAAATCCGAAGTTAAATTGAAAAAAATCAGAAAATGGAGGGGATAAGGATAGATTTTGGTTTGAATTGCATGAGGTTTGGGCCGGTTGTACGATCCAGAAAAGTCGAAGAATTGTCTAATAAGGGAAACCTAAACTGTTCGCCAGTATCGATTCCGGTTCACGTAGAAGAATCAGTCTTACGCGGAAGAAGTAAAGACCAGTATCGGAGTTGGTTTCGGAGTCGAAGACACTGGAACACAAATAAAAATATTCTCTCCACAATCATGGTGAGAGGTTATCAGTGTGAAATAGTACGTTTATTATAAACGATAAAAAAGATCACAAAAAATAATATTTTTGGCATTTTTAGCGTTTTTTTTCTTTTTTTGTTTTTATAATAAAAACGTTATGGTAAAGCATGTTTTTATGCATAAATGGGTTTAATGTAAGCGGATAACGGTTGAGGATATGCTCATATGGTAAAAATGATCATAAAACGCACGGTTACGATGAAGGTTTGTAACAACATATCTAAGGTCCGGCAACCTTACACTTGAATGGCCAGTTATCCAGAGAATACTATAAGACCTCATGATATACTAATATGTAGAGAAAGATGTGGAATTAGAAACATGGGATCCCATGAGAGTATAGAATATCTGGAGAAGAGTTCATCTTAAGGATTTGGGATAGTGAGTGAACGATAAGGGTTTCTACAAGCGTTTTAAATTTTCCTGTAGATGTGCACATACGGAAATGAAAAGGAAGTAATTCCAAAGTTGTGCATATCTAATTAAGAAGAAGTTACGTCTAACTTTAGTGCGAGACATAGGAATATTCAACAGCCTTGTTCGATTGCGCAGATCATATCTGATATAATCGTGGAAGCACATGCCAGACTGAAGCTTAATTCGTTTGTGGGTAATGATTCGAAAGAAAAGAAGCAGATTCAGACGAATTTTGCGTAGCCATAGTGGTTCCACATTCAGCAAATTACACCTTTCAAGATAAGGCAAGGGGTTTGAATAGCCCAAAGTTATTTTGCTGAAAGTACGTGGAAGTCTCTCTAAGAGAAAACAATCACGCCTAACCATGTGAGAATAGACGATATTACAATAATCGAGAATTAGTAGGACCTTCATCTTATACAATGCTAATTTACTCTCGCGTAAGAGAAATTTATGGTTGATTAGGCTGAAGTTTTGTCTTGCTCTCGCAATGAGGTGTCTAGCTTGTTCATTAAAATTGAGAGAAGAGGAGTATCTAAATCCAAGGTCCTTAATTTCTGCAGAAGTTGTGATGGTTGTGCCATTTATCGTGAGTGTGTTAGAAGTGATTGAACAACGTAATCCCATATATTGTGTCTTAGAAGCAGAAAATTCTAATCCTTATTGTGAGCACCAGCTAGATAAAGAGGCAAGATCACGGATAAGGGATATTAGAGCCTGTGACATTTCACCAGGAGGAGATGTTATGACTACTTCTATGTCATCCGCGAAGATAAATAGCTTAGAGTGATCTACAACATTTTGTAGATCATTGACATAGATAAGAAAAAGAAGTGGACTTAGAACGCTGCCTTGAATTACGCCACTTGGAATCGGCTGATTAGTTGAGGTAACACCATTAACTTGAACCGAAAAAGTGCGGTCAGATAGAAAAGGACGGAACTCTATATTGAGCTTAGACTTATTTAAACATCACGCTATTGTGGTTGACCCTAAACGGTGCAATCTGATAAATGGCATCACGAACCTGACCGTTAACGACTAGCATACCACATGCACGTCTCCCACCGTAAAAAGCGATATCCAGCATTTCAGCGCATTAAAAATGCTCATAGAATCTTGCGTAGATATCACATTTCCCAGCTACCAGATGGCAGACTTAAAGCACGACGTTATACATCGAATCATAACTACGGGGGACCCATGATCCAGTAGACCGCGAATGTTAGCTTCGGATAAGCTCAAATTCGCTAAAAGCGAATTCCAACACAGGTTGCAAATGGAAATTATTCGCCCTTCCAGCAGCACGTGGGCAAGTCCATACCACGTGGTTCCTAAGAAGACAGCCAACGACTGGAGACCTTGCGGAGTTTATAGAGCTCTGAACAAGCTCACGAAGCCTGATAGGTATCCAATCCCGCATTTGCCCGAGTTATCCATGTCCCTGCACAACAAGCGAGTGTTCAGCAAGATAGATCTTGTTGGTGCGTGTCACCAAATCCCGGTTCACCCAGCAGAAGTTCCGGAAACTGCAGTGACCACACCATTTGGTCTGCGCAACGCAGCGCAAACGTTCCAACGTTTCATGGACTACGTCACGCACGGACTTGATTTCGTCTTCGTCGACATCGACGACATCCCGGTTGCTCGTTCCCACGAGGAACACCTACAACACCTCAAACAACTGTTCCAGCGCTTACGTCATTACGGGGTGGTCATCAATCCCTCCAAGACGCAACTCGGACAAGATTCCATCGATTTTCTCAGCCATCACGTCTACTCTGAAGGTATCTAACCTCTCAGCGATGAAGTTGACGCGATTACAAATTTTTCATTGCCCGACTCCCTCACCAAGCTGCGTAGGTTTGTTGCCATGGTCAACTACTATCGCCGCTTCATCCGAAGTGTTCACAGTTATGCCAACACCTGACGGACCTACTTAAGCTTGATAAAAAGCAATTTCAAATGAACGAGTCAGGTAGACAAGCTTTCGAGAAAATCAAGCAGGAATTAAGCAAAATGGTGTTGCTAGCACTTGTCGATCCGCAAAGCACATTCGTACTATCAACAGATGCATCCTCTGTCGCTGTCGATGGCGTGCTACAACAGAGTAAGAACGGCAACTTATTACCACTCGCTTTCTTCTCAAAGATGCTACAACCCGCGGAGAAAATGTATAGTACGTTTGGTCGCGAACTCCCGGCGGTGTATCTGAGTATTAGACACTTCCGTCACTTATTAGAAGGACGCGAATTCGAGATACTCACAGATCACAAGCCATTGACCTACGCGCTATCCTCTGCCTCTGACAAGTACAATACACGTGAAATATGACAGTTGGAATTCATCTCGCAATTCACGTCAAAAATCGATTGTCTACCTGGATTTAAGAACGAGGTTGCCGACGCCTTGCCTATATCTTCCATTGACACCATTATTGTCAGCCCAAAGGTTGATCTGAAAGAACTGCTTAAACTTCTGAGCAAACAGAAAAACTTCCTCGAGCAGTTGTCTAACACTAATTTGAAGATCAAACAACTTCTCTTAGACGGAACACGCGAGACCATAATCCGTGACAGAACGAGAGGTACACCACGACCAATAATTCCTGAAACGTATATAAGAGTTATATTCGACTCTATTCACAATATGTCGAACCCCAGTGTCCGCGTCACGCTACGTCTAATCGCCGCGCTCGTCGTATGGCCTAGAATGAACAAGGAAGTGTGGGAGACGGCCAAAGCCTGTCTTTCGTGTCAAAAAGCGAAAGTCTAACGCCACGTACGAAGCCCGATCGGAACGTATGACGATAACTGCACGCGTTTTAGCCATGTTCATATCGACATCGTTGCACCGCTGCCAATCTCAAAAGGCCAGCGATATCTCCTGACTTGTGTCGATCGATACACGCGTTGGCAAGTAGCTGTACCCATCCAGGACATCAATTCACTAGCGATACCGAGAACGTTTGTCACAAACTGGATTGCTAGTTACGGCACACCCGAAATCGTGACGCCAGATCGCGGTGCACAATCCGAATCGAAGCTATTCCAGGACCTCAAAAGGCTGCTCGGAACTAAACGAATCCGAACAACAGCTTATCACCCAGCAGCAAATGGGATGGCTAAACGGATGCACAGACAGTTATAAACATCCATGATGGCTCAACTAGACCCAAGCAACTGGACCGAACACCTACCGCTGGTTATACTGAGCATGTGGACCTCGTTTAAACAGGACTTCGGATGCTTTTCAGCAGAGTTAGTCTACGGTACTACTCTTAGGCTCCCAGCGGGCCTTGTACACGGATCTCAATGTAACCAACACAGATTCCAGCGGTTTTGTACAGCGTGTGAGGTTCAAAGTAGTTTGAAATTCTTCCTTCCCCTCTAACATTTCTTTTATTTTGAACCTAGTTACAAAACCTGAATTTTGTGAAATAGATGTTGCTTGTGTTTAATTTTCCTACAGTATTTTGATATAAAACATTTATTTTTATAATCATTTCTGTTATTGTAAATCTTTTCTTTACACGACTTTGGTCAATTGTTTGTTTTAATTTATTGTTTCTGCCATTGTCGGTCATTGTTGCGGAATTTGGTTGCCATTTTGGGCTTCAGTATTTTGCTTGAATTTGGACGCTATTTTGAGCGTCATTTTTGCTTGTCACAGAAAGTTTGGACGACATTTTGGTAAATCGATTCTTCTTATTTTATATCAGGTCGTCTTTTGTTTGAATTGAATTTGATTCTGGAGTATTTGACTCCATTGTTGCTGTGACGTTCCTATACATTTAAGGTTTGTATAGTTATTTTTGTTGTAATTGTTGTTAATTACAGTACCGTAGAATATCCCAATCGTTGTTTTGAATTTATCGAAATTTCTAACCGGGTGGACTAGGCGTAACTCACGTCACAGACAATACAGTGCTTAATTTTGGGAGTACTCAACTTGGAATTTGATTCTTCTCGAACTTGGCGAGAAGTGCAGTTGAAGATTCGCGAATCGATCCAGTTTACAATATTGGTGACGTCCCTTTTTATTTGTTTCCTTTTTTCCTTTGAATCCTATTGTATAAAATGCCTAAAGTTGCTTCTAAGGTAGCATTGACTGAGTGCGATAAGCCAGAGGGCTTAGATACAGCTTCCCAATGCGCATTGGATTTAGAGCAGCAGCTATCCGTAGCTAGATTCACGATAGAGCGCTTGGAAAGGGAAAAGAGAGAACTAGAGGAGGATAATTTGATAGCTGGCAAGAGCAGCAGGCCAGAACGAAGCGGGACGACAACAACCGAATTGCAGCCCTCAATGAATATCAGCATCGGACTACCCAAGGTTGAATTATCATACTTTGATGGTAATCCAATTGACTATTGGAAATTTATGAGGCAATTTGAATGCTACATTGAATCGCGGCTTACGGACCCGGCACAAAGAATATTATATCTGATGTTTTATTGCCGTGATAAGGCTCGTAAAGCTATTGATGCCTGCGTCATGCTGCAACCTACCGAGGGTTATATGAGAGCAAAAACCATACTGCGAGATTTGTTCGGTTTACCGCATGTCATTGCTCGGTCTACATTGGATTAATTGTTCGAAGAAGCCAGAACGCTTTCAGAGAAGGTAGATGGTTTATCTGAATTGGCAATAAAGATGGAAAATTGCCAAATTATGCTGACACAAATGAAGTGCGAGGCCGACTTGAATTCGGGCAACACTTTGGAAGGTGTTGTAAGGTGCTTACCTGTAGCCTTACAGCAGCAGTGGGCCGATGCTGCTGACGCGATTACGGCTGACGGTTCGGATGTAAACTTTGAACGACTTTCCGAGTTTGTTTCTCGTAAGGCAAGAGTTGATAGAAGTCGATTTGGTCAGATTTGTCGCCCTGACACGAAGCAGAATTCAGCAGCCAATGCTTCAAATGTTTGCAATCGAAGGAATGTCAATGCTTCTCTTGTTGGCAGATCCATAAACAGCTTGGAATGCTGTAATTGCAAGGGACCGCACAAATTACATCAGTGCATCGAATTTAAGAATCTCGACGTAAAGAGTCGTTGGGATCTGGCCAAACGGGTATCGGCTTGTTTCCTATGCCTTCGGCAGTTCCATAGGTCTGCCAATTGTATGAGTGGATCTCGATGCACTGCAGAGAATTGTGGCGGTCGGCACCACACGCTCCTGCATAACGATCAACCGGTAAGAAATCCGCCGGCAAACATCAATTGCAATCACGCGGCATTAAGTGCCAGGGTATGTTTAGGATCCGTGCCTGTCAAGATCGAAACGTCGTCCGGACTTATTGAAGCAGTAGCGCTCCTGGATGGTGGTTCAGATGCCATCTTAATTCTTAGTGAATTCGTTAAAAAATACAATATGCCGAAGTGCCCTGCTCAGGTGTCGCTTAAAACTTTGGGCCATCAACAGGTAATGAACTGCTCCCGTCTGAACTTAAATATTCTTTCTGCAGATGGAGAAGTGATTCAGGTTTCGAATGCTTACACCGTAGAAACCTTGCCGCATGTGTCACAATCGTCAACTAACGCTCTGCGTAAACGTTATGAATATTTAAAGGGCGTTGAATTATTTGACGTTCATGGTCAGCCGGTGACAGTGCTGATTGGTTGTGACGTTCCTGAAGCACACTGGGCGTTAGAACAGCGGCTCAGTGGAAGAGGCCGTCCGTTCGCAACGAAGACATTGCTGGGTTGGATATTGCAGGGGCCTGCGTATAAAACGTCTGAGGATATTGAACTTTGTGTTGTCGGTTGTGATCAGGAAGCTGAGTTACCTGACACCGAATTAGCACAGTCCGGAAATTGTGACTTAAATTTCCGGACAATATTCGGATCCAGATGGGACTAAGCCTCGGCTACCTGAGACACCAAATCAGCCAAAATGATAAATAATTTTATAATACTTGGAAGTCCAAGTCATGTTAAACATGATCAATAATTTCCAAAAGATTGTACAATCAGATTATGGGATTACATTTGCAAAACAATTTTTTGTTCAGGTCTTTGGTTTTTCAGCGGAATTTACTTTCAATAAATATACAAGGTAACGGTTTTTTAAAGTTGTTTCCAGGTAATCGGTACGTGATCTGATGTATTCCGAAAACACAGTTATTGCAAAGAAAAGTCTAGAATGTTTTCGGCAACACTGATGATCAATGGATCAGGTCCATCGAAGACGCGCGAAGAATCTCTATTTTTGATGTTCCAAACGTTTTCATTTTGATTGTTGTAAATAGATTGATCTTTCCTGACCATGAGCCGTTTTCTTGTCCGTTAGGCGAAGGTGGTTTATTCCACTAGTTTGAGGTCTGGGGGCCAGTTTCATTTTAGTGCGGATTGAGAATTTTGCTGTGGAGAAAAAAAACTCAGAAGCGAGAGAATGTTGTTTCGAGCAATATGAACTTTTATTTAATATCAATAACCAGGAATGCCATCATTATATAAATCATCAGGTAGAACATTTAAATTGAGAAGATTACGAATTTCATCAACGGTAAGAAATAAAGCTAGATGTGATTTGAATTCATTTAAAGAGAAACTGAGTCTAATATATTTTGGAAGAAGATTCCACAGTTTAGCATATTTAGTCAAGAAGAAATTGTTCCTCACTTTAGTACGAAACCTTGGTAACTTAATAGTTTTTTCACTGTTTCTCAAGCTATATTTAGAATCATGCCGTATATGAATATTCGAACGTATTTCCATATTATCCGTTGACAGTATTTTAAAGAATAAGATGAGGTTATGCTTAAGTCTGCGAAACCATAGAGGATCGAGCTTCAGTTGTATACATCTTTCTCTATAGGATTGTCTGGTGGTATAGCCGATTATTGATTTTGAGAAAGAACGTTGTATCTTTTCTAAAACTATGCTATCGGTTTTATTTATATTAGTATATAATATGTTACAATAGTCAAAGATAGGAATGGTGAATAATTTATACATTTCTAGTTTACAATGAGGCTGAATTATAGATCTGTGTATAGTATTCATACTTTGTCTGGCTTTAGTAATAAGGTGGCGTATCTGTTCGTTGAAAGTGAGTGATGAAGAATACCGAAATCCTAAATCACGCGTGCTGTCAATCATTTGAATTGCATTATTGTTTAGAAGGATTGAGTTATTTTTTATCGTGCATCTTATAGGCATAAAATTAGATTTTGCTGTTGAGAACGTTAGACCATTATTTTTTGCCCAATCTGCAAGTGCAGCTAAATCATTGTTTAGTCTAGCAATATAAGTTTGTACTTGATTAGCTGGGAAAGTGATGACAACTTCCATGTCATCAGCGAATAAGAACAGTTTGCTATGGGAAATGACGCTATGTATGTCATTTATATATAAGAAATAGTAAGGGGCCTAATACGCTACCTTGAATCACCCCACTGGGAATAGGTAGGCTGCGTGATCTACGGCCATTAACTTCAACAGAGTAAGTGCGATCAGTAAGAAAAGAAGTTAACCAGGAAAGAAGATTACCTCCGATGCCATATGATTCAAGTTTCGATAATAATATCTTATGAGGAACAGTATCAAATGCTTTAGTTATGTCTAGGAAGACAACTACAGCTGTCAAACCTTCATCTATGTAGGCCTGGTTCACATGACAGTGAATCAGCCGAAATGGGGGCGACAGATGGTCGGCGTGACAATTCATATTATTGGCGCAAGACGTTCGGTTGTGTACCCGATGAGCCATTTGGGTTTCGGACACCGGATACACTTATTTCAATTTGCAGATTAGATTTGTTCAGATGGCGCAAGATGTCGCTATTTGAGGATGAAATACACAAGGCTCGTTCGGCTGGGAATGCACGCATAAGCTTCTTGTAAGGAAAGGTGGCAGAACCGGAGGACGTGGTGGGTCTTAGTCTGGCAAACTATTTCCCTATAAAAAGCCACATGTGTCCAATGATGGCAATACGACGTGGCGTGTGTGACTCGCCACTAAATAAAGTCATTTGCTATTCTGGGTTTGTACAGTTAGGCCCAAGATAGAATTTGGTCGGAGGTGTAAGGTTCAAATTAGTTTGAAATTCTTTCTTTCCCTTTAACTTTTCTTTTATTTTGAACCTAGTTACAAAACCTGAATTTTGTGAAATAGATGTTGCTTGTGTTTAATTTTCCTACAGTATTTTGATATAAAACATTTATTTTTATAATCATTTCTGTTATTGTAAATCTTTTCTTTACACGACTTTGGTCAATTGTTTGTTTTAATTTATTGTTTCTGCCATTGTCGGTCATTGTTGCGGAATTTGGTTGCCATTTTGGGCTTCAGTATTTTGCTTGAATTTGGACGCTATTTTGAGCGTCATTTTTGCTTGTCACAGAAAGTTTGGACGACATTTTGGTAAATCGATTCTTCTTATTTTATATCAGGTCGTCTTTTGTTTGAATTGAATTTGATTCTGGAGTATTTGGCTCCATTGTTGCTGTGACGTTCCTAAACAATTAAGGTTTGTATAGTTATTTTTGTTGTAATTGTTGTTAATTACAGTACCGTAGAATATCCCAATCGTTGTTTTGAATTTATCGAAATAAGAAACGGGTGGACTACGCGTAACTCACGTCACAGACAATACAGTACTTAATTTTAGGAGTACTCAACTTGGAATTTTATTCTTCTCGAACTTGGCGAGAAGTGCAGTTGAAGATTCGCGAATCGATCCAGTTTACAATATTGGTGACGTCCCTTTTTATTTGTTTCCTTTTTTTCTTTGAATCCTTTTGTATAAAATGCCTAAAGTTGCTTCTAAGGTAGCATTGACTGAGTGCGATAAGCCAGAGGGCATAGATACAGCTTCCCAATGCGCATTGGATTTAGAGCAGCAGCTATCCGTAGCTAGATCCACGATAGAGCGCTTGGAAAGGGAAAAGAGAGAACTAGAGGAGAATAATTTGATAGCTGGCAAGAGCAGCAATCCAGAACGAAGCGGGACGACAACAACCGAATTGCAGCCCTCAATGAATATCAGCCTCGGACTACCCAAGGTTGAATTATCATACTTTGATGGTAATCCAATTGACTATTGGAAATTTATGAGGCAATTTGAATGCTACATTGAATCGCGGCTTACGGACCCGGCACAAAGATTATTATATCTGATGTTTTATTGCCGTGATAAGGCTCGTAAAGCTATTGATGCCTGCGTCATGCTGCAACCCACTGAGGGTTATATGAGAGCAAAAACCATACTGCGAGATTTGTTCGGTTTACCGCATGTCATTGCTCGGTCTACATTGGATGAATTGTTCGGAGAAGCCAGAACGCTTTCAGAGAAGGTGGATGGTTTATCTGAATTGGCAATAAAGATGGAAAATTGCCAAATTATGCTGACACAAATGAATTGCGAGGCCGACTTGAATTCGGTCAACACTTTGGAAGGTGTTGTAAGGTGCTTACTTGTAGACTTACAGCAGCAGTGGGCCGATGCTGCCGACGCGATTACGGCTGACGGTTCGGATGTAAGCTTTGAACGACTTTCCGAGTTTGTTTCTCGTAAGGCAAGAGTTGATAGAAGTCGATTTGGTCAGCTTTGTCGCCCTGACACGACGCAGAATTCAGCAGCCCATGCTTCAAATGTTTGCAATCGAAGGAATGTCAATGCTTCCCTTGTTGGCAGATCTATTAACAGCTTGGAATGCTGTAATTGCAAAGGACCGCACAAATTACATCAGTGCATCGAATTTAAGAATCTCGACGTAAAGAGTCGTTGGGATCTCGCCAAACGGGTACCGGCTTGTTTCCTATGCCTTCGGCAGTTCCATAGGTCCGCCAATTGTATGAGTGGATCTCGATGCACTGCAGAGAATTGTGGCGGTCGGCACCACACGCTCCTGCATAACGATCAACCGGTAAGAAATCCGCCGGCAAACATCAATTGCAATCACGCGGCATTAAGTGCCAGGGTATGTTTAGGATCCGTGCCTGTCAAGATCGAAACGTCGTCCGGACTTATTGAAGCAGTAGCGCTCCTGGATGGTGGTTCAGATGCCATCTTAATTCTTAGTGAATTCGTTAAAAAATACAATATGCCGAAGTGCCCTGCTCAGGTGTCGCTTAAAACTTTGGGCCATCAACAGGTAATGAACTGCTCCCGTCTGAACTTGAATATTCTTTCTGCAGATGGAGAAGTGATTCAGGTTTCGAATGCTTACACCGTAGAAACCTTGCCGCATGTGTCACAATCGTCAACTAACGCTCTGCGTAAACGTTATGAATATTTAAAGGGCGTTGAATTATTTGACGTTCATGGTCAGCCGGTGACAGTGCTGATTGGTTGTGACGTTCCTGAAGCACACTGGGCGTTAGAACAGCGGCTCAGTGGAAGAGGCCGTCCGTTCGCAACGAAGACATTGCTGGGTTGGATATTGCAATGGCCTGCGTGTGAAACGTCTGAGGATATTGACCTTTGTGTTGTCGGTTGTGATCAGGAAGCTGAGTTACCTGACACCGAATTAGCACAGTCGGAAATGGTGACTTAATTTCCAGACAATAATTCGGATCAGATGGAGACTAAGCCTGGCTCACCTGACACCAAATCAGCCAAAATGAATAAATAAATTTCATACTTGGAAGTCCAAGGCATGTTAAACATGATCAATAATTTCCAAAAGCTTTGTACAATCAGATTATTGGATGTACATTTGCAAAAACAATTTGTTCAAGGTCATTTGTTTCAGCGGAATTTAACGTTCAATAAATATAAAGGTAACGGTTTTTAAAGTTGTTTTCAGGTAATCGGTGCATGATCAGATATATTACGAAAACACAGCTATTGCAATGAAAAGTCTAGAATGTTTTCGGCAACACTGATGATCAATGGATAAGGTCCATCAAAGACGCGCGAAGAATTTCTATTGTTGATGTTCCGAACGTTTTCATTTTGATTGTTGTAAATAGATTGATCTTTCCTGACCATGAGCCATTTTCTTGTCCGTTAGGCGAAGGTGGTTTATTCCACTAGTTTGAGGTCTGGGGGCCAGTTTCATTTTAGTGCGGATTGAGAATTTTGCTGTGGAGAAAAAACTCAGAAGCGAGAGAATGTTGTTTCGAACGATATGAACTTTTATTTAATATCAATAACCAGGAATGCCATTATTATATAAATCATCAGGTAGAACATTTAAATTAAGAAGATTACGAATTTTATCAACGGTAATAAATAAAGCTAGATGTGATTTGAATTCATTTAAAGAGGAACTGAGTCTTATATATTTTGGAAGAAGATTCCACAGTTTAGCATATTGAGTCAAGAAGAAACTGTTCCTTACTTTAGTACGAAACCTTGGTAACTTAATAGTTTTTTCACTGTTTCTCAAGCTATATTTAGAATCATGCCGTATATGAATATTCGAACGTATTTCCATATTATCCGTTGACAGTATTTTAAAGAATAAGATTAGGTTATGCTTAAGTCTGCGAAACCATAGAGGATCGAGTTTCAGTTGTATACATCTTTCTCTATAAGATAGTTTGGTGGTATAACCGATTATTGATTTTGAGAAAGAACGTTGTATCTTTTCTAAAACTATGCTATCGGTTTTATTTATATTAGTATATATTATGTTACAATAGTCAAAGATTGGAATGGTGAATAATTTATACATTTCCAGTTTACAATGAGGCTGAATTATAGATCTGTGTATAGTATTCATACTTTGTCTGGCTTTAGTAATAAGGTGGCGTATCTGTTCGTTGAAAGTGAGTGATGAAGAATACCGAAATCCTAAATCACGCGTGCTGTCAATCATTTGAATTGCATTATTGTTTAGAAGGATTGAGTTATTTTTTATCGTGCATCTTATAGGCATAAAATTAGATTTTGCTGTTGAGAACGTTAGACCATTATTTTTTGCCCAATCTGCAAGTGCAGCTAAATCATTGTTTAGTCTGGCAATATAAGTTTGTACTTGATTAGCTGGGAAAGTGATGACAACTTCCATGTCATCAGCGAATAAGAACAGTTTGCTATGGGAAATGACGCTATGTATGTCATTTATATATAAGAAATAGTAAGGGGCCTAATACGCTACCTTGAATCACCCCACTGGGAATAGGTAGGCTGCGTGATCTACGGCCATTAACTTCAAAAGAGTAAGTGCGATCAGTAAGAAAAGAAGTTAACCAGGAAAGAAGATTACCTCCGATGCCATATGATTCAAGTTTCGATAATAATATCTTATGAGGAACAGTATCAAATGCTTTAGTTATGTCTAGGAAGACAACTACAGCTGTCAAACCTTCATCTATGTAGGCCTGGTTCACATGACAGTGAATCAGCCGAAATGGGGGCGACAGATGGTCGGCGTGACAATTCATATTATTGGCGCAAGACGTTCGGTTGTGTACCCGATGAGCCATTTGGGTTTCGGACACCGGATACACTTATTTCAATTTGCAGATTAGATTTGTTCAGATGGCGCAAGATGTCGCTATTTGAGGATGAAATACACAAGGCTCGTTCGGCTGGGAATGCACGCATAAGCTTCTTGTAAGGAAAGGTGGCAGAACCGGAGGACGTGGTGGGTCTTAGTCTGGCAAACTATTTCCCTATAAAAAGCCACATGTGTCCAATGATGGCAATGCGACTTGGCGTGTGTGACTCGCCACTAACTAAAGTCATTTGCTATTCTGGGTTTGTACAGTTAGGCCCTAGAAAGAATTTGGTCGGAGGTGTAAGGTTCAAAGTAGTTTGAAATTCTCCCTTTCCCTTTAACATTTCTTTTATTTTGAACCTAGTTACAAAACCTGAATTTTGTGAAATAGATGTTGCTTGTGTTTAATTTTCCTACAGTATTTTGATATAAAACATTTATTTTTATAATCATTTCTGTTATTGTAAATCTTTTCTTTACACGACTTTGGTCAATTGTTTGTTTTAATTTATTGTTTCTGCCATTGTCGGTCATTGTTGCGGAATTTGGTTGCCATTTTGGGCTTCAGTATTTTGCTTGAATTTGGACGCTATTTTGAGCGTCATTTTTGCTTGTCACAGAAAGTTTGGACGACATTTTGGTAAATCGATTCTTCTTATTTTATATCAGGTCGTCTTTTGTTTGAATTGAATTTGATTCTGGAGTATTTGACTCCATTGTTGCTGTGACGTTCCTATACATTTAAGGTTTGTATAGTTATTTTTGTTGTAATTGTTGTTAATTACAGTACCGTAGAATATCCCAATCGTTGTTTTGAATTTATCGAAATTTCGAACCGGGTGGACTACGCGTAACTCACGTCACAGACAATACACAGCGTTTACGTGCAGCTGT
Organism: Atriophallophorus winterbourni; assembly: GCA_013407085.1. Taxonomy (NCBI): domain Eukaryota; kingdom Metazoa; phylum Platyhelminthes; class Trematoda; order Plagiorchiida; family Microphallidae; genus Atriophallophorus; species Atriophallophorus winterbourni. The sequence goes on along the minus strand of JACCGJ010019567.1, from coordinate 14,396 downwards.
GCAGTCTATACAACTTAAACCAAAGCGACAACGGAGCAACACAACATACATCCCGGTAGAGTTATCTACCTTCTCCCATGTGTTGGCCAGAGTAGACTCAGTACGTAAACCGCTAGATCCTCCATACGCACGGTCATTTTGAAGTACTCAAACGTCATCCAAAGCACTTCGTCAACATCAATGGTAGAAAGGAAACGATATCCATTGATAGATTAAAACCTGCTTTTATCGGAAAAGAACTCGGTGGAGAGGGGTTGAGTAATACACCAAAACGTAAACAAGCCATAGACAAAAATAAGACCGAAGGTGAACGTAAAACTAGATCAGGTCTACAAGTTCACTTCCCAGACAGACTAACATATATACTAAATTATAAGAACAACATCTGGCCCACTTCTTTTTTTCCTTTAAAGGGTATTGTGAGGACGAACTCACCCTGGAATGAAAATACTCAACTTCCAGCGAAGAATACCCTCGAGAAACATAGAAGTGACTGACAGCCATGTGCCATTTCCACCCTTCCGCTCCTAAATTCTGGATAGCAAATTTGCCCATCGTGCTTAGAACGGGTGCTATCTATTTGTTAACCTCCGTATCGCCTTTTTTTAATACCGACAATCGGCACCCAGTGTTCTCAGCACTGTAGGGGAGCTGTGTAGCAGTCTATTGTCTCTACACATTCACCATTGTACACATCTACCTATTTAACCTTTGGCCAACACACGATTCTAAGGTAAATCAACGTCACGTGTACAATTATCTATCCTCGCCTCACTTTCAGCCACATCGACCACCTCTCAAATATGCACCCAAATGGCGTGAGGCAACGGACAACTTAATAAGTTATAATAACACTGACAGGCTGCGAACAACGATACTGCCTATTGCTTCATTCCATTTTTTGTTCCCCTTCCAACCAATGTACAAAACAACGCCATCGTTTTACAAAAAATAAGATTCGGTATACCAGTGTTGTTATCTGAGCCGAGACGTTGAGGTTCGAAGGCGAAGCCAACGCAGAAGCCTTCATCAGCAAGCACCGCTTAGGCCATAACCAAACGATCTTTGAAACTGGCTCGAAATCTATCCACCCGAGATTTGATCCTTATGCGATTCCCTCTCCTGCAGATAACGAAACTCTGGCTGGTGAACAAATTTTTGTCGATTCGTCGGCAATTCTTCAAGAGTATTGGATCACACTGCGTACCCTTTTCCCATGCTATTTACTACAAAATCTCATCCTCCACAATTACTTAGATTTTCTTATTCCGATGGATTTATGTTCCATTTTCAATCTTTTCAATCAACCTTTCCATAAAAACTTAAATTTATGCATAAGTAATTTATTTATCATTTTTTATGACAACTTCATTACAATTCACACCAATTTTTCCATAATTACCTTCTATTTCTGTTCTCCATTTTTTCTCTCATCCTTGCCATCCGTAAATCTTGACATAATTTAAATGAAATTTCATTGTTATTAGACATGAAGAATTTTTCTTACATCCTGTATATTTATTTCCATTATTGAACGGAAAAATGTTTAAAAATTTCGCTAACTTCGGTCCCTTGCACTGTTCTATTTTCTTTTGCTGTTCAAATTTTGATAAACTGATCATGTATTGCTTACCTCGCATATCCAAGAATATATATTATTATTATCAAATAATTACTGTAAGAGACATGTTAAATGTTAAGTAGCTATGAAATAATTTTTTTCCTCTCTACTTTCGACTCTTATACAATAACGATTTTGTGACTTGAATTTGGGTTTCGTTTGTTTTTCCTTCACAATTAAGAACTTAAACATCGCTTTTTGTAATGGTCTTATTGGAAATCTTCTGTTCACATATTTGGTGGAGCTTTTGTTTTAATTCATTGTTTATGCCATTGTCGGTCAATGTTGTTTAATTTGGTTGCCATTTTGGGCACTTGTCTTTGGTTTGTATTTTGACACCACTTTTGGTTGTCTGGTCTTTGATAGACATTTTGGACGGCAATTGTGGTCGTCCTTGAACTTGTTTGCATTTGATATAATCGAATCTTCAGTATTTCGTCTCCACTGTTCGCTTACGTTCCTATACAGTTTAGGTTTGTAAAATTATTGTTGTTAAAATTGTTGCTAATTCCAGTACCGTATAACATCCGAATTGTTGTTTTGAATTGGTCGAACTAACAAACGATTGGAAAACACGTTACTCACGTCACGTTGGACGTTACAATTACGAATAGTTGCTGTTCTGTGAAATTGCTGTAGCGTTGTATAACTATTTTACTATTTTATTGAAAGCAAAAACGTGCATTATATTTCCTTTATTTCCTGCTGATTAATTACGCTAGTGTGAAAATCAGCCAGTATTTTTAGTACTTTTGCGTCACACGTATATATAAATGTCAGTCAGAAGTCAAAATATTTCTTGCCTCAAAGGCAAATGCGGCAAAGAAATTGGTCAAAGGCATCGAGTGCAAAGCTTACAAGCGTTGGGCTGACCGCATCTGAACAGGTATACCTAAATATCAATTTGGGATTTATGCCAAATATCTCTGGTTGCGGGGGTATTGTTGCGACTGCCAAAAGGATGCCACTTACTACGCTCAGCTCGTCAGATGTCTAACCTATTCAAATTTGAGCATCTGTTTTGCGCACTAATATGAGCCATGACACAACTGGAGCCAAGGCAAAAGTAGACAAGTTTAGTTAGTTACCCCTTCCTCACAAGAAAGCTACCTCTGTAAAGGTGGTCAAAGTATGTGGGACTTTGAAAAAGCTTACTAATACCAGTTAGACAAGTACTCAAAAGAAGCTAACTCGCATGTACTGGATCAAAGTAACCAGATATTTTTTTTGCGTAAACAAGTCGATGGCTAATCTGCATTTCCCCAAATTCAAAATCTTGAAACTATAAATGTACCACACGTTGCGATTGTAAGCCACTGTTAAATGATCAGTTGGTACGACCAACTTGTTGAATCACATGTGCCCACACTCCTAGAGACAGGGTTTTAACCAATTACCATTAACAAAAAGCTCATTTGCATGCATTTCGTGCTGTTTTCACACATCAAGTTGGGGCAGTAGGATAACTATCTGCATGCGCTTGGAATACATGCAAAATTGTTTACCATTCATCCGCAGTTTCAAGCTCATGCGGACTCTGATCCTACACTCACTACCTGATGAGTGCAAACAGAACTAAACCGGTCGTGAGGTGTGTGATCAAAATGTATGTAAATGAGCTTTTTCGATCATTGTCATGTGTTTAAACAATGTCTATATGCGTGTGGGCTCATGTGATTGAGCAGGTTGATCGTACCAGACTTGCCTAATGGTAGCATACAAGCACAACTTGTTTCTAGAGCATGTGGATCCTGATACTATTGTCCTTACCTGATGAGCGTAAACAGCACGAAACCGGTCGTGGGGAGCTTGTTTCATGGAAGTGAATGCAAATTAGCTTTTCTGCAATATAATTTTTTGAAGTACATACTAATCATTTTTAATTCATGGAATATTTGACGTTGATAAACTTTTACCGTGCTGGTGACTAGAGTTTTTTATTTATTGTACTCCTGTAAGTTTAAATTCCTAACCAACGCTGAAACTTGTCCGAAATAAATGAATGAAGAAATAAATATTTTATTCTTGGAATTTCAAGGCATGCGAAGCATGATCGATAATTATCAAAGTTGTTTGTATAAATGAAGCATAAAAAATGGACAATAATTATTAACATTTTCAAGGTCATACGTGCTGGTAATTTCTCGCTCGTTAAAATGGCCAAGGTAAATGATAATCAATCAGTTTTACAGAAATTCAATATATGAGCAGTTATTGTATGAAAAGATAATCGGGTGAGGGGAAAGATGATACGAAGAATATTAAAGAACGATGGACCGGAACATCGATGATGTGAGGAATCTCGAAGAGTCAGAATCTTCAAAAATGTTCAGTTGAAACACATAATTATTGTCGAATATACGTTTTGAATGAGGAGTGTTATTTTGTGGGTATTCGTAGAAGATTCGGCGTCGCAGTTTTGACTCGTTTGTGAGCCGGAATTCTTCATATGGATGTAGAGGTAATCTGGAAAATAAATACTAATGGACGGAGTGACTGTTCATTATAAAATTTGAAAAACTGATATCACTGTTATTATCCAGCAATGCCATGATTGTATAGTTCATCTAATTGGACATCTAGGTTCAGAAGTTTCATCAATTTTTCAACTGTGAGAAATGAGCTTTGTTCCGTATGCGCATGACTCGAAACGAAAATCCGGCTGTTGGACAACTTTTTGTTCGATTCGTCGACAAATCCTCAAGTTTCATGTCTCATAACGTTTTCCATCCCCAACAATGTTTCCAGATTTTCTTATTTAGATAGGTTATTTATTTTTTCTAAGTCCTATCAAACAACCATTCCGGTAAAAGTCAATGTATACATCTATAAATGTTTTATTTAATACATTTTGACAATATTATTACTATTGACATTACTTCCTCCGCGATAAATTTTCATTTCCGCTCTGCATTTTCTCGCATGCTTACCATTCGTCAATACTGTTATTCAAAATTTCTTACTTTAAATTCGATTCCTTTATTGAACGAAAACAATGTTTATATATTGCACTCGCTCCAGTCTTTGGTACTATCCAATTTATATTTGCTGTACTTATTTTGAAAACCTGATCATTCATTGAATGCCTTGGTTGGCAAAGAAGATATAATAATATTTTATAAGGTTAGGTGGATCATGTTTTAGGCGTTAACGCGAAAGAATATGAAATTTTAGAGTTTTTGTTTTTCATACACGATACTAATTTAGCGGACCTTTCGCCGTAAAGACAAACTGATTTTTAATTTTTCAGCATCGCTTATGGCGAACTGCTCCTTGAATTCATTCCGTATATTCTCTTGTTGTCGTAATCGTCGAATAGTTCAGACGCACAAAAGATAAGAAACGTATTGGCACTGGCTAGTGTCTCTCTGCAGATTTCAACCGAAAGAAACTTTGGACGCTCGAATGGCTCGTTTGCTACCCATTGTCCCAGGCGAATCGAACTAATCCAAACTAAATTTTGACGCGAAAACTATGAAAAAAAAAGCACTTGCTGCCATGTGTGAATAATTGCTTCTATATTTTCAAATCTACCTACAACGAATCAAATCATGTTTATAAAACCGGTAAAATTTACCTAATTGTTAACCTGAATACGTTAGGTATAAATATATGCCACATGTTGAATGTTACAAGTATAATTTCAGCCACTTGCAAAATGGGTAGCAGTGGCTTCGAACTTCTCATGCTATAATTATTCAACACATCAATCGGCCCTCAACAAAATGCAGTAGGATAACTATCTTCATGCGCTTGGAATACATGCAAAATTGTTTACCATTCATCCGCAGTTTCAAGCTCATGCGGACTCGAAATTAACCTCTAAATGCAACCACATTAAATCTTGCAATAATGCATTCCATGCGTTGAACATCAAATTCCGCAATGTGATTTGAGTCTAGAGCCGCAGTGTCCTCTCGGAAGGCTATTGTCTCTTTGTTCAGTTACTGTCCATTCCCAACTAAATTGAACTCATATGGCGCTCAATTTGAGATTTAATCTCGCAGTGGGCTAGTGAACATTAGTCCATTTAAAACCAACTTAGGATAATTTTAATTGAAAACGCAGTTTGCAATCGATAATTTCAATAGAAAGCTTAGATTAAGAATTGCATAGATTATTCTCGTTATACATTTTGCGAAACTTTAAGTCTGTAGAATTTTACTTTTGTAATTATTTTTAGAAATGTTGAAAACGAACACTTATTCTGGAAATGGGAACTTTATTGATTTTGCTTTATACGGTTTGTGTGTATATAACTATTTTGTTAAATATACCATATATAAACCTGAACCGATATTTAAACTTATTAATTGATAATGCTGTCCATAAAAAAGTATTCGAATTTATAGCTTAGAGTATTGTAAAACGATAGACTAAGGCAACACAAACAACAATGAACGCAATATATTTTTGATGTTTCGTCTATATTGCAATAAGCTTATCCGTTATGCAGAACCTATTTTAGAATAGATGTTCAATCAGATCACCGGATTAATAGAATCATCTTGAGAATATTTTAGAGGACATTAAGTTGTTTGCTACACTTAATCCAAGTTCGTGCCTTTAGGATGTACAATTCCCGATAGCTCAATTCTTCTTAATCATAATCCCATTCAAATTATCGATTGCACACGTGATATCTGGTTCAAATATTCTGCATCGCCTACATTCAACGAGCATATACATCACGTGATTTCGAATAAAAAGCAGAGTGTAAATATGATTCATTATTTCTTTACTCTCTCACACTGTATGTAGGAACTTTATAAACTTTTCACTATACCTCTCTTTGATTACTGTAGTATAATATAAAACAGTATAAACAAAATCTACAGCATTGTTTTGGAAGAAAGTACAAAGTACGTTTACCTAATCAATCACCGAAATAGCTCGAATCAATCATATAGAGAAATATGTAAGCAGCTTAAGCTAGAACCACTATGGTTCCGTAGAATTAGACACAATCTAATACTTTTTTTCAGAATAATATCTTTTGATAATAGAGATATATATAATAAATAAATAAATAAATAAATATTTTATTCTTGGAATTCCAAGGCATGCGAAGCATGATCGATAATTATCAAAGTTGTTTTGTATAAATGAAGCATAAAAAATGGACAATAATTATCAACATTTTCAAAGTCATACGTGCTGGTAATCTTTCGCTCGTTAAAATAGCCAAGGTAAATGATAATCAATCAGTTTTACAGAAATTCAATGTATGAGCAGTTATTGTATGAAAAGACAATCGGGTGAGGGAAAAATGACACGAAGAATATTAAAGAACGATGGACGGGACTATTAAACTATTAGCTTACACTATTAGCTTCTGACAAGGTTCTAGATATAATGTGAGAAATAAAGATAACCTAGTGGAATAACCTAGATTCTGTACGAAAGTAAAAAAAACGTTTTACCTAAATAAATATGCTAAACTCTGGAAAATTCTTCTGAAATTTTAACAGTAAAATCAGTTTTACAACTTTTATAATGAACAATCACTCGATCCCTTAGTATTTATCTTCCAGATAACCCCTTTAAGTCCACGTGAAGTTAACCGGCTCATATACGATGCCACACCGCGACCTGAATTTTCTACGAATTCCCTTGGGAAGGACGTTATCCCTTCAAAACAGACATATATTTCAACAACAACAAAGAGTTACAACTGAAATTGTTTGAAGATTCTGCCTCTCTGAGATCTCCCACATCTTTGATGATGAGGTCTATCGAACTTCAATATTCTTCGTGTTATTTTCTCCTCAGCCCATTTTTCCTTTTCATACAATAACAGCTCATATATTAAATTTCTGTAAAAATGATTAATTACCATTTACCTTCATCATTTTTACGAATGAAATACTACCCTGCACGTGTGACCATGATAATTTAATAACCATTATTCATTTTTTGTGCTTTGTGTACACAAACAGTTTAACAATTATTGATCATGCTTAGCATGCCTTGGAAATCCAAAAATAAAACATTATTAGATATACTAGTTGGCTTTCCAATAATCGATATCTTCTCTGAATTTCCTATGAAGTTCGTGGTTTCTTGACCAATTGTTATAATTCAGAATAACGTGGAGCCGAAATTTCGTAACTTAGGTTATTGAAGTTTCAGTGGATTACAAAAAAGCAAGGTGCATTTGATTAGTTTTTTTGCTGGTCCCCGGTGGTTTTCATTACCATATACAAAGCATTCTTGAGACAGCAGCTCGAGTATTGCGTACCATCATGGTCAGTGCAGCAGTTAATCCCGCGGAGATTTCACCACTGACAGCGCACGCCTTCTGATTATTTCACCCAAAAAAGGGAACACAAGTCTCAACATAACACGGTATAACGATTTAAAACAATCACACGCGATTGACTTGCCCGAAAACAGAACATTTGTGCGGCGTGAATAATAAATTCGAATTGTTTACATATTTGTATGTGTGCATTATAACAAAAAATGTGTAATTGATAAAATGAAATATACACTGATGAAAACACCATACGAACTTATTTGGAAATGATATCATTAAGCCTGTGTCTAGCACCACGCTACTCGTAAGACTGATGGTCAATCAAGTGGGTTGGATAAGGAATGAATGTTTTGTCTTGAAATTTTCTCATCGAGAATAACGTGTCTATATTAATATCTGACTGAAGCATCCAAATTCACGACAGATTTCATTTTTGTTAATCCAAGTGTGTACTTGAAGCCACCCATTTAAACTTGTCATGTTACATGTCAGCTCTTATGTTCTTCAGTACGTTTTAGAGAAATTGTAATAAATTACCGTAATGGTTTTCACAATCTTGACATAATTTAAATGAAATTTCATTTCCATTAGACATTGAAATTTTTTTCTTACCTACTGTATATTCATTTCCATTATTGAACTGAAAAAATGTTTAAAATCCCGCTCACTTCGGTCACTTGCACTGTTCTATATTCTTTTGCTGTTCAAATTTTGATAAACTTATGATGTATTGCATGCCTTGAATGCCCAAGAATATATATTATTATTATTAAGTAGGTCGTATGTTGTACTTATATACAGGGTTTCGAGAAGATACGTTTCTGTGTAGACGTTTTCCTGATTTTCATCCATAATTGAATAACTGGTATGATCCCCATCTTTCTTTGAAACGCACTGATGCCTCTCCTCGCCAATAGGTGAAAGCTTTTTTTCTTTTGCATTCCTGATTACTCTTATACCAGAAAGCATTTGTGATAATATGGTTCAAATTTGTAAATGCTGTTATGTGGCATACCACGGCTAAAGTCTGGTCTTTTGATTTGGCGACTTATCCCCCATTCCTTCAGTGCAAATGGAACTAAACTGAACTTGCACTGAGGGAATTGAGTGCATAGATTGCAAGCGTTGACCTCACCCTAGCTGTTCAGGTATACATAAATATCACAACGTGATGTATGCAAAGTACCGCGGGTTGCAGTTTTATTGTAGCGGCTGTCAAACGCATGCCATTGACGACAATTGTCAAATCCAAGGAATAATGTGACGCCTGCCAGCTGTCAGGTTTTGTATTCACTCAAGCGTATGCATCTGTTTTGTGGGCGAATATAAGTTCTGAGACAACGGCAGGCAAAGCGATAGCTGACAAAGCTATGCAAGCTGCCTTTTCTAATGTGATCAATCTAGCCAGATCTTCAAAAATGAGTGCGAACAAGAAGTTTTAAGCAATTGTTTCAAGTGAGAACGCATACATATTTAGCCAGTTACTTCTTTTTAAAAAGCAAGCTTTATCTCACAAGGTGGTCAATTTAGCTAGAACTCAGAAAACGTGTATTAGGATCAGAAAAGCCACTAGACAAAGCAAGCAACATGGAAATGTTGCTGGCTCAAATGCACTGTATCAAATTATTCAGAAATTAAACGTTTGGCGTGAGCCATTCGAGGCACTGCATGACACTCATTCTGCTTCAAAAACTATTTTTCAATCGAGCGGAGCCTTTCATTACGGTATCTAAGTGTTAAAGAGATTGTGATGGAAGATTTAATTCAATTAAATTTAATTCAATTTAATGGTCTAAAAAGCACATAGCTTTACAAAAACCACAGAATAATATGCGAATTAAAAATAAAATAGGTAGTAAAACGGGATTTGTTTGCCTACTGATCAGTTCAGGAATCACGTAAAAATACATAGAGCAGAAATTGTTTTCAACCGGTTTGATAAGGTAAATATGTAAAGTTTACTTTGATGCATGGGTACAAAGCTTTATGATGCAGAATATATTGTTTCAATGTTTGGATTGGTCGACATGAAGTTGTCCAAGTTCGATTTGAATATATCCAAGTTGGGTGAATGTGCAAGGTCACGGGGTAGATAGTTCCAAGTAAAACATACACGTACAGAATAAAAATACCTTCGATAGTTCAGCCTCGAGTCGGGAATAAGTACTTTATAGTTATGACTCCGGCTTGTTCGTGGTGGTAGTCGTGTGAATAGTTGATTCAGGGGATGGTTGTGGGTATGCAGTATATTGAACATAAGAATCAGCGATCTTATCCGGATGGCAGTTCTGAGGCCTTCTACTCCCACAGTAAGAGTTAATCGTGTATGGAGAAGCAAGATGGACAACCGCCATAAGCAAATCCTGGTAGTGTTCAAATACCAGGCGGATAGGCATGCGTTTTTGTCTAGGGCTGAACATATCGCCAAAACAACTCTAGACAAACTTCAAGTTAAGCCGGATTAGACAAAAATCTTTCGCTTCAAATATGACCAACCTAGCTGTGGGGACATCTGATATCCGTAAGCCTCACATAAATCGAAACGCTAGTGAATCCGTAATGATCATACCGTACAGCACATCGCCAAGAGTCTGGCTGTCCGGATTAGACGACATTGAAGGGTGTAGCGCAAATGAAGATGGAAGCCAAGCAGGTGTCTCCAGTAGTTGATCTTTTCCGATGGATTCGGCATAAATCATCTGAAAACGTTCCGAAACATCCATGCAAGAGGCTGTAGAACCTCATACTCCTGTTTTAAGTCGCGAGCCAAAAAACATGCAACTCCATCGGGTACTTCCACCTGAAGGGTAAGCATGATTAGTTTCAGATGCACGCCTATTCAGAGCTTTAGTGCTGTACGCTAATGTGTGCAGCATGAGGAACATGTGTGCTGGCCTCTCTCTTCGTTTGACTGAGTTACACGACAGGGTTATAGCGCTTTCTGGACTAGGTGAATTGTCCTTCAGTATATCCTACGTGCATGATGCACTTATCCATGTTCGCTCGACAAAGGTGAGGGACCAGATGGTATCCAATCAATTATGCTAAAGAATATCGCCCCAGTGATTACGGAACCTTTATGCAAGCTATTCATATTCGAACCTAAGAGTTGTTCCTAGTGAGTAGAAAGAACCCTTAACAGTTCCAATACACAATGGTTGTTGCAGATGAACTCTTGCTAACTATAGATCTGCCAGGCAAACTAGCATCTTCTAGAAAGCATTGTTAAAACTACTGCGTGATTAAATCTGTCAGCATTTTTGTCGGCATTCTCTATGGAGCATATCTCAAAATGGATTTCTTGGGGGTAGATCCTGCCAGACTGGCCTTCTTATTTTTCTGGATACTGCTACTAAAAGGATGTATGAAGGAAAGCCTGTCGAAGCTCTCCACCTAGATTTGAACAAGACTTTCGATTCTTTAAAACACCGCCTTCAGGAAATTAAGCTGACAGCAGAATTGCATACATTCAAGTCTACTTGCTTGGATGAAGACTTTCCTTACAGGTAGAACATTCAGAGATCGGTAGGATCAATGCCGTCGAACCAAACCGACGTGATCAGTAGGGTACCCAAAGGGTGGGTACTCGGTCCTCTTCTATTCCTGATTTTCATTGATGACTTGACCTCTGCATTGAGGTGCCCATACTTTATTTTCGCGGATGATGTGAAGTTCATAGTATCAATGGGTGATGATGCCTTGATGCAAAAGCTTGAACGGGTCATAAACTGGTCATACCAGTGGGACCAGTGGCACTGGTTGACAAGATTTCAGTCCACGGGTCGGGAATGTCTTTCAGTGTTAACGCCACACAGTGTGTTTTAATGAGTTGGGAGCACTAGTTAGGACTGATCTCAAATGGAGAGAGTAATGCCCGCTGCAGCTCAACTTGCTCGCAAACTGCATTTTTGCCTGAGATCAATGCTATCCAGCAGAAGACTCCATGTATTACTGCTTCCTTACGGGGCAATAGTTCGGCCGCATTTAGAATATTGTGTCCAGGCAAGGTGCCTTTACTACAAAAAGAAGATCGTTCTACTGGAAAGCTTCTTTGCCTCAAGTCCCTAACTGGGCACCCGCGGCAATTCCTATAAAACTTCCTAAGGAGCGATGTAGACTAGACGCCAGGATAAACTTTTTCAGCTCCATGATGGTAAATTTCTGTAATCGGCTTCCAGAAGAACTTATAACCAACAGTTCTGTCGCGAGTTTTAAGAATGGTTTGGACCGCATCTGTGGTAAGCTTTTTCATGAATACTCGCCCTAATTGCTATGTAAGATTAGCTAATTCACCATTTACAGCGTTATCAGGAAAATAACGTAAATTCTAGGCAAAGTAATGTTTGTATGCCATTGTTATATAGGGTTCGTACAACGAACCACGATGTTCAGACACAGAATCACAAAGTGATTATTGGTCAAAGCACTCTAGGTGCTAATGAATGATCAAAGTAATGTGTTGCTCACATTGTTTTAATTTTTAATTCACAACTGCTCCTTCGAATTGATGGCTTACAGCGCCTCGCAACCCGCATGATTGATGGTCAGTGAAGTAAAAAGTACGCTGGACGCCTGATGTCTCTTAATCTTTCCTCCCTTAGGCGCCGTCGTTTGATAGCTGACATTATTACAAACTTTAAGGTCTTGAAATGTTTAAGTGGCGTGCCCACAAACGACTTCTTTACCGTAAGACCCGAGCTGGGCACATGGGCCATTCACCTAAAAATGCTTAGAATCGATGTCGGCTATACCTCAGGAAGCACATTTTCAGCCTCAGGACGGTAAACTCATGCAACATTCTTCCGAAAGAACTCATATCTCACAGTTCCGTCTCAAGTTTTAAGCAGGGTTTGGACCGTAACGTAGGTAAGTTTTTTCCTGAATACTCTCCCTAATTGCTATACACGCATAAATAGATCACCTTTTAGCGTTATCCCGTAAATCAAGAAAATGCTAGATTTTTGAATATACACTATTCTACGACAGCTTATCACTCACCTTGCTGGTGAAGTGAAAGCGCTTTTGCTTTTCCAGCATCGGTAATAATGCGGTGCTCCCTAAATACAATTCGGATTATCTCTTTGCGTCGAAGATTTCAAACAGACAAAAAAGTTTTGGCAGTTGTGATTGCTTCTCTGCATTTTTCTACCTGAAGAAATACTAGACGCTTGATCACCTTGTTAGCCACTTACGGTCCTGTGCATCTCAACTGATGTGAACTGAACTGAAGAAGAAAAAAAAGAACGTCCTTGAAGCACGTTAACATTTGAGTTTGCTAAAATCAAATATCGATTAAAATAGCTAGAAGCCTATACACGAGTTTTAGAATTCATTCAGACATTTTATCCTAATATTAGCAATGCCTGCTTGCAAATTGTTACAGAAAGTAGTTTATTGATGGGCTCAACCGACTGATGCTCTCATATGCTTAAGATCGTTGTTCAAAGTAAGGTTGAATACAATCCATCGAAATGAATTTTCGCTCAATGCTCTAATGATTTTCTAGCTATCGGTCGATTTAATATCATCCGTGATTTCAATTCAGTGCTTGCTATCTAATAATTAAAATCCCAGCGAAACATCATAATAAATTGTCTATCCTCCATTATTTATGGACTATTCGCCAAAGACGACTGCTTTGAGAAACGAATCCACCTCCCAGGATACCCGAGGCGTTGGTAGTTATGCCGGTTCAAGAAAGAGCTTAAATGGAACTTTTGTACTCCTTCTGCTCTAAATATAATTGTATTGTATTGTATTGTATTTACTGTGGCTCACAAAATTTTATTTATTGTGTCACTTCAGTCCGAATTGCTGTTCACATGTCGCATCAGTATGTTATTCATTATTTTTCATCTAATAAAGGCATATTCAGTACTATCTTGTGCAGTCTATTCCTTGCTGATTTCGTTGTTAGCTGCAATCAATAGTCAATAGTTTTATTGTGGTAATAAAAGCTGATAGCTTGTAGGAAACCACTGGGTGGTGTGTACAGAGGGTCGCTACTCGACTTATTGCTATTATTACTTACATGCCTCTCAAACTCTAGTTAGCCTAAAAGTATCTCAAGCTACCATACGCAGAGCGATGTCTGAAATTGAATATTTTCTCAGTAGCCTACCGCAGGGTTCGTGGTGGCATGATACTCCTCTATCAGATTGTTTGCCGGAACGAGCTTCCTGGCCTCAGATCGCTTTTTGTAGTTATCTCCGACCATCGAACAAAGGGCCACATAATTCGGTTGCTCGTCCACCGGACGAATCGTCTGTCGCACTGGTACAGATTTTCACAACGTCTTGTCGGCACTTGGAACTCACTTCCGGCCAAGGATGTTAAAGCGCCAAGTCTATCTCTGTTCAATAACAGCACCGATCAATTTCTCTGGTTCGCCAAAGGCGACTGCTTTGAGAAACGAATCCACCTCCCAGGATACCCGAGGCGTTGGTAGTTATGCCGGTTCAAGAAAGAGCTTAAACGGAACTTTTGTACTCCTGCTCTAAATATAATTGTATTGTA
>JACCGJ010019566.1:0-10056 GCA_013407085.1 Atriophallophorus winterbourni | reverse complement strand
TAAGTGAGAACAAACCACGCTCACACGAACTACAGTATGTATTAATTAATGCAGCTCTAACAACGAGAATTTGAATTACGGAATTATTGATTAGTATTGATTATTATTCAAACGATCATCACAGCCAACCAGCTCGGCTTGCATCATGGTGGGTAGGATTTGCGGAACCACACCACAATCTTCCCCCTCGAAATTGTTGCGTTGTTGCGATTCGCCAACCTCGCAGACCTTCTAAGAGCAGTTGACTCCTGAGGTTTCACACTTGGTTCTGGTTGATGCGTCGATTCCTGATTGATGTCTTCCTCTACTGACCTTTTGAATTGTACTTGACTTTTGTGACGTTGGTGCACACTTGCATCCTTTAGGTCAGTGATCTCAATCATTGAATTTCCTATCTGTCGCGTGACGATGCCATGAGCGGGTCTCAAGTCGTTTCCGCTGAAATAAGTCACATCACTCGAATCCATTCGGTGTATGGAAGTTTGGAGTGTCCTGGATTTGAACAACTTGGCTGGGCTCTCTGGTCGTGCAATGGACGGCATTACGGTATTGCAGTAGAAAGTTATCAATGAATACGTCCAAGGCTTGGAAGCTCCCAGGATTGGCTGAGTGAATAGCACTCTTGATAGTTTTCACAAGATTCTCTGCAGCGCCATTGGAACATGGATGCCGCGGAGCAGTTCGTAAGTGTCGGCACCCGATGCTATCCAGCCATTCCTTCATTTCATTGGAACAGAATTGGGTACTATTGCCAGTGATAAGTACTTGCGGGATCCCTTCACGGCTGAAACACTTTCTTAGAGCTTGCATTGTGAACGCCGTCGTTGCTGTGGTTGTCAGAAAGACTTCTGGCCACTTGGAATACGAGTCGGTGATCACAAGTGCGAAGTACTTTCCCAACAACGGTCCACAATAATCTGCATGGATTCGTTGCCAGGGAAGGTAACTGTCGGGCCATGGTGTCCAGTCCCTTGGGCGTGAATTGATTTTGTGCAAGCAAGCCTCGCAGTTCATAGCTGTACTTCTGATATCGGCATCAATTTCTGGCCACCAAACCTCTTGACGTGCCAACGATTTCATTTTTTCAATGTCCATATAGCCCTTATGTAGATCGTCCAAGACAGGCTTCCTCAACGGTGGCGGGATGAGCAATCGGTCTCCCCGACAAATCACACCGTCCGGTTGTATCAGTAGCTCATCACGGATCCGGTAAAGGCGTAGGTATTTCTTCCGCACATCTGGACGCCAACCGTTTCGTATGGCTGACATAACTGTTGAATAGTACTTCTTCGTGAACGTTCGTAGTTGCTCACGGGAAACGGCACATGATTGGGAGATGAGACAGCATGCTTCCGCTGGAGAAAGTTTTGCGTGCCTGGACAGAAAGTCGGCCTGCGGAATATCTTTTCCTGCTCTATGGACAATCTCATAATCGTATCCTGCAAGGTAGATACTCCATCTTTGTAACATCGAGGCCGTAGCTTTGGCAAGCGATTTCTTTGGATTGAATAAGAATTGCAGAGCTTGGTGGTCCGTGACAATCTGGAATCGTATTCCGAATAGATATTTGTGAAGTCGCTTGACCGCCCAGAATATCGCCAGCGCCTCCTTTTGCGTTTGTGAGTATCCTCGTTCTGCTTGGTTCAACAATCGGGATATACAGATGATCGGGAACCCTTCCTGCTCCAACACAGCACCAATTCCGACGTCCGATGCACCTGTGATCAAAGTGGTGGGTTTTATATGCGAAAACGCCACCAGTACTGGTCGGTGCACAATAGCTTGAATCAAGGTGCGCAATACTGACTCCAGTTCATCATTCCATTCTCAATTTTCTGCATGCTGAGCAAGAAATAGCGGTTGTGCCCGGGCTGCGAAATTCGGAATAAATCGTGAGTAGTATTGAAGGCAACCCATGATTGATCGTAGTTTGCATTGGTCACTTGGTGATTGCACATTAGCAAGTGCATCGTATCGAGTAGGATCGGGTCGGCATCCTTTGGAATCTATCACGTAGCCAAGAAATTGTAGTTCATTGACTCGGAACACGCATTTTGACGGCTTGATTGCTACGTTTTTAGCTGCAAGTCGTTCCATCAGTGCCAATAGTATTTAGTCGTGTTCCTCATGCGTTCTTCCGTAGATAATAAGATCGTCCTGGTAAGCTCGGACTCCTGGTAGGCCTTGGATCACCTTATCAATTGCCGATTGGAATATGCCTGAGGACACATGCAATCCGAATGGGAGGAAATTGAATTGAAATAAACCCCATGGAGTATTGATTGTCGTCAGTGGCTTTGACTTCTCTTCGAGTGGTATTTGCAAATATGCATTCGCAAGGTCAATCTTTGAGAATATCTTACTACCGTGAATTGCCCTCATAAAGTCTTCCGGCTCTTCTGTTGTCGCGGCACAACGCTTCAGTCTCGGGTTAAGTGTTAGTCTGTAGTCGCCGCATATTCTCGGTGTCTTTCCATCGCTTTTCACTGCTACAACAATAGGTGTTGCCCATGCTGACGAACCAACTGGAGAAATAATACCAGTGCTTTCCAACTTCTTCAGGGTATTGAAGACGCCGTCTCTCACACCATAAGGCAAAATTCTACGTTTCAGGAATATCGGATCACCTTCAACTTCCAGTGTTGCTGGCTCTACCTTCATGCCACCAGTGTTCGTTGAACATTGGACGACCAATTTTTGTAGGGAGGACTGAATTTGTTCTCCTGAATTCTCAACGGGCACAACATTCAGCGATATAGGATGCTTGAGGGCTCGCAGGGCTTTCAGACCGAGGATTGCTGGACTGCTTCTAGATACCAAGAAGCGGACTGGAATTGAAATCTCCTTGTCTTGTTTCACAAATAAAGTGGTTTCACCTGTCAGTGGCAAATTGTGTCCGGTAACGCCACGAAGTTTAACGTTGGTCGGTTGCACATGCGCCTCTGGGGCCACCCGGTTCAAGATTACGGCGGGGATGACTGATTCACTGCTACCGGTATCGACGATGAATTCAGCAGTTTCACTTGAATCGAACTGCAAGGATTTGTAGATGAATTGTTGTGCTGGACTCTTCAGTTGCAGAACATAAGGTGAACCGTCATCCTCCTGATTGACCACTGGATTCTGTTGGGTCAGGTTGCATTGTGTACTCCGACAAACCTTCTTTATATGTCCGCTCTTACCGCATCCATGGCACACTGCATTGCGGAATCGACAAGTTGACCGCAAGTGACGATCACCACACGACATGCACTTATTTATCGGCTTTACGGTCTTGTCTCGGGCTTGGTTTTCACTTGTCTTGTTGGCCTGGTGCCGGTGTCTTGGCTGATTGGATCTGAGTGAACTTTTCTGAAAGAACACGGCACCTTGTTCAGTTGTCGCAGCAGTCACATCATCTCGCTGCTCGCAGATTTCACAGGCCTCGGCGTAGGTCAGGTCAGGTTTCATCAGCATTTTTCTTTGTAGGTCAACATTTTTGATACCACCAATGAGACGATTCCTCAAATTATCTTCTAATAGATCACCGAATTCACATTTAGCAGCCTGTTTCTGTAGAATAAGGATGAACTCACGGCAGCTTGTATTAGGATTTCTAACCAGTGTGTTGAATTTTGCTTGTTCGGTAGCTTTGAAATTCACCAGCATGACATGCTTCAGTAGGAGTGTCTTCAAATCTTGGAACGGCTGTGATGCAGGAGCCTTTGGATAGGATAGGTTCTTAAGTAACGAATATAATTCACGTCCCTCGTAGGTCAAGAAAAATGTTGACTTATTCTCCAGCTTGACGTCCTTCCGAATACTGCTCCACAGCTCGAATCGTTCCACCCACTCTTCAATTTCTCCAGGATTAGGATGAAGATTTAATGATTCAAGAGTCGGTTGATCCATCCGGCTCGCGACGTCAAGTTGTAATGAATTGAATTATATTGAACTGAATAAGCAGCCCAAAAATGTAAGTGAGAACAAACCACGCTCACACGAACTACAGTATACAATACAATACAATACAATTATATTTAGAGCAGAAGGAGTACAAAAGTTCCATTTAAGCTCTTTCTCGAATTGGCATAACTACCAACGCCTCGAGTATCCTGGGAGGTGGATTCGTTTCTCAAAGCAGTCGTCTTTGGCCAACCAGAGAAATTGATCGGTGCTGTTCTTGAACAGAGATAGACTTGGCGCTTCAACAACCTTGGCCGGAAGTGAGTTCCAAGTGCCGACAACACGTTGTGAAAATCTGTACCAGTGCGACAGACGATTCGTCCGGTGGACGAGCAACCGAAATTTGTGGCCCTTTGTGCGATGGTCAGAAATAACTACAAAAAGCGATCTGAGGCCAGGAAGCTCGTTCCGGCAAACAATCCGATAGAGGAGTATCATGTCACCACGAACCCTGCGGTAGGCTAGTGAGAAAATATTCAATTTCAGACATCGCTCTGCGTATGGTAGCTTGCAGATACTGGTGCAGAATCTCGTCGCAAGTCGTTGAACTTTTTCCAGAAGTCGCTCTTCGGCTGCGGTGCAGGGAAACGCCGCTACAACACCGTATTCTAGGAGTGGTCGAACGTAAGTGCTAAAAAGTATTTTTGTCATAGGAATAGACCAATCAGCAAACGTTCTTCTTAGGGCCCACAAGCATCGCAAGGCCTTTGATCGTGCTTGAGCAGTGTTTGCTACGGTCTTCAAGCTGGAAGTCACAATCATGCCTAGATCTCTGGTCTCCGTACAGCTCTCAATCTTCATGTCATCGATGTGATAATCAAAGGGGTCCAGAACCCCTACCGTCAAATGTTTCGTTTTGGTAGCATTCAGCGGAAGATCGTTGACTGATGCCCATTTGCTGATGGCGTCTATATCCTTTTGCAGTATTTCACGGTCATTTGATGAAGCAACTGCGCGCCGTATTTTCAGATCGTCTGCAAACATCAAGCAAGTTGATTGCAGACTACGTGTTATGTCATTCACATAAAGAATGAATAAGAGAGGGCCTAAAACCGACCCTTGTGGTACTCCACTGCGGACAGGCCTCCAACTAGAAAGGGACACGTTGATTTGCACAGTCCATTGCCGATCTGCGATAAAACTATGAAGCCATTTCAAAAGCGAGCCTCCAAGCCCATATGCTCTCAATCGATGCAGCAGCTTCCGGTGATTGACCCTATCAAAAGCTTTCGAAAAGTCGAAGAATATCACATCGACAGATATCTTATTGTCTTTTGCATCAGCCCAAGCCTCTCTTGTGATTAGGAGGTTGGTTAAGCAAGACCTACCCTTGATAAATCCATGTTGTGTAGGAGAAAGTACGTCGCGATGGTAAATATAATTTTCAATGCAGCGTTTCACCAGCTTCTTCATGATCTTCAACAGAACAGAAGTAAGGCATATTGGTCTGTAGTTACTAGGCGTGTGCTTGTCACCCTGTTTATGAAACGGCTTAACGACACCATATTTCCATTCGATAGGTAGTTCGCCCTCCGAAAATGACTTTTGGTAGACAAGCTAGGGGCCGAGCAATTATTGGAGCCAGGTGTTTCAGTATAACTGGGTGGATTCCATCCCATCCAGGAGACTTGGTTGGATCGAGTTCTCTGAGTAGTCCGTACACAGCATCGGAATTAAATGTGACAGTGTCAAGCATAGCATTGTCGGCTGTGTTGATATGCGGGAGGTCGGGCTGCTCTCCAGAGAAGCATGATGCGAAGAATTCTGCCATAGTTTCGGCTCTTGATGAATCTGTTGTGAGGATGTGGCCGTTGTCGTCCGATAAGAATGAAATGTCGTCTTTCCTTCTTAAACGTTTGTTTACATAAGCGTACAGTCTTTTGGGTTGAGACGAAGAATTTTCGATTAATGATCTCTCAAAGGTTCGACGCTTGTCTCTTTTAACTTTCGTTACAGCATTACGAATTGATTTGTAGGCTTCATAATTAACCGCAGTGGGTTCCAATTTGAAGATACACCACAACCTCTTTCTATGACGCATCATTCTTTGTAGACATTTATCGAACCATGAAGGACCACGATAGCTGCTAGGGTGTTTCTTCATCGGAACATGAGCTGCATACAATTCCCGTAGGTTGTCGTAGAATTTTCTGCAGGCTAGGTGAAGATTCAAATTCTCTACATCCCACGACTGCTGGTTAGCGGCGGTTATAAGAACATTGAAGTCAGTCTTCCACGGGTTAGGGATGCGCTGATTCCTGAACGTTTTTTTGTTTGGGAAGACATGTGTATGCTAGGATTACCGCGTGGTCACTGGAATCGAGAGGCTGCAGATGTTCGATGTTAGATATGCAGTGTTTGTGCCGTGTGAAAATCAGGTCCAGGCACGAGGATGATGAAATACCATAACGGGTCGCATCGGAAACATGCTGAATTAATTTTTCTTGTACTACAAAGTCGAGAAACGATAACGAGAGCCTGGAGGCCCCTGGCTTACAGCATAACATTGACCAGTCGATGTCAGGCAAATTAAAGTCGCCCATGATGAATATCCTCGGTTTTGAAGTGTATTTTCGAATCAAATTCATCCAAGCACCATCCACACATCTTGGACTACGATAAAAGACAAGAACAGTAAGCGCTTGGGATTCAAAGTTTTTAATTGTGCAGATCAACATCTCCCATAAATTATCGGTACCTCGATGATGTACTGTTTCCGATATCATCCACTCATTAGAAATGTAAATGAGGACACCACCGTGTCTGTCAGTTAAACGATCGCATCGCCGGATGGAGTAATTGGGCATGAAAACTTCTCGATCTTCAATGTTACTGGATAACCATGTTTCACTTACCGCAAAGAGTACAGGAGAATGTCGGAGTATAAAGGTCTCAAACTCGTCTTTCTTGCTCAAGATGCTTCGGGCATTTGTCAGCATTGCAACTGGCTTCGTGGTTTGAGCTTTAGTGGCTGCTGAATCATCCTCTGACGGCTGACCACTCGAAAATTTCTGATCGTCAGGTTGCTTTCACCATTGTGTAGCCTGAGCTTGAGTTCTACAACTGATGTTCGTAATTTAGTTCTATCTTCTAATGACAGGTCAGGTTTAAGAACAATCGTAGTGCCTCTCAATTTGTGGGAGTTTGAGATTAATCTAGCGGGGTCTTCAGATCCTGAAAAGACCATTTTCAGTGGTCTATCGATATCTGGTTTTCTTTTACCGAGGCGTATAAGAGCTTTAATCGTTACACCCTGGTCGTTATTATGAAGAACTTTGTCGAGAATCACCTGAAATTGCTGCAGATCACCCGCATGCCGATCAGATGGAGACTTTTTGCTGGATTCTGGTATGGTGTTTTCATTATTGTATATTTTATTACAATAACCCTGCATATTTCATGATTGTTTTGTTATAAACATACATGTAAATATGTACACAATTTGAATATACGATTCACGCCGCGCTCGTGTTCTGCTTTGGGACAAGTATATCGTGTGTGACTGCCTGGGATTTGTATGCTGTTATTCGTTGCGAACTGTGTTCCGGTTTATTGCGTTCAATAACCAGAGACTTACTTTGTTAGTGGTGAAATCTCCGTTCGATCAACCGCTACAAATTGGTGAGCCCCGAACATTTTTCTTTTTGAAATTTTCGTTCTTACCATATACTCCCAGTTATTTTGATTTTGCTGTCATATATATTTTTCATTTACTAAATGGATTCTAAATCAGCATTTTCTAATACCCAATCTGAGGACATTTCTACCGACACTATGTCGCACTTTAGTCTTCCCTGTTTTGGTATGGACGACCCTCGCCTCTGGTTCGCACAGATCGACGCACTTTTTGAGTCTTACCGCGTAAACACTCAACGATCCAAATATAATCGTGTAGTTGGTATGTTGCCAACTTCAGTCGCAAAAGAGGTTGCAGATTTAATTTACAACCGCCCTGCCGATAATCCGTACGATGCACTTAAACACGCCATTATCTCACGTACTTCATCTACGGACGAGCAAAACCTACGGAAACTTTTGTCCGGTTTAGAAATGGGTGATCACACTCCCTCACAACACCTGCGACACATGCTTCAATTACCAGGAGACAAGCCTGTTGATGACATGATCATTCGTGAATTATGGCAGCAGAGTCTCACAGACGACGTCCGCAAAGTCTTAGCCATTATGGACAAGCACACCAGTCTCCAGCACTTGGCACGCATTGCAGACGGAGTTCACGATATCTCGCACAGCGTTACCTTGTCTCACGTCAGACACACCACTGACGCGCATAAAAGCATCCCTGTCCAGAATGATTTTGAAGAGTTTGTAGTGGACTAGAAATATAAGTCTAGCACTACACACAAAATGGCAAAAATGGAAAGAACTCACTAAAAGACCAAAGGAGCAAATGTCCAAATAAAGATCCAGAGAAGTCCAACGATAGCAAAATAATCCACACAGGAAAAGTCCAAGAGATGATGGAATCCAAGGTGCAGAAAGCGCTAAAATGTTGGAGGATCCGTTAATCACATTTCCGGCACGCGGCGATCCACGCAAACTCCGCAATCGCGGAAGAAGACAAAGTCTGTGTTCCAAATTGTATTAACCGCCAAGTTCAAGTTCAAGTTCAAGTTGCACAGGGCTGAAGGTGGCTAAAAGCCAATCACGCGCCCAGATTTCCTTCGACGGTAGGCGGTTGAGCACCCGGCACTTCGATATCGAGTATACAGTTCGTACTTTTCACACGTTCTTGCTTCCGAATAACTGGAAAGTAAGGTAGGGTTTCTCTTCCCCAGCACGGTGAGAGGTCAGCTATTCAGGAAACAATGCAATAATATGCGTGAACAATGTGTGGTGTATGAAATCACTAGCCTAGTTGAGGTAAAGTGAAACACAGTCATAGACTGCATGTGGGCTAATTTTCTGTCAGGTTGTCCAGGCCTAGACAGATATGATAAAAATGTAAAAATACGTTTTTTTGTTTTTTTTAAAGTTTTCTCATTAGACAATATGCGGAAATATGATAGACCATTTAACGTCTAATTCCCTTTTGGGAGGCTTACTATACAATCTGGGAGCTTGTTCCAAAAGTTGACCACACGGTTGCTGAAAAAGTGCTCACGTGCCAGCAACCTGGGCCTACTCTTAAGAAGTTTCATGGAATTACCTCTTGTAGCTGCTTTAGGTGCAAGTTTAAGGATTTCAGTAATATTATCACCTGTAAGACCCTTCAGAATCTTGAAGGCTTCTATTAGGTCACCTCGCAGCCGCCGTCTCTTTAGTGAGAACAAACCGAGGTCCTTGAGTCTAGCCTCATAAGTTTTACCTGCCTGAACCTCAACCATCCTAGTCGCAAGGCGCTGGACCCTTTCGAGACATGCTATATCCTTTTTTAAGTACGGTGCCCAGGATTGAACGCAGTACTCCAAGTGAGGCCGCACGACTACTTTGTATAAGGGAATGAAGATTGAAGTTTTTCGGCAAGATAACGCTGAGCGAAGTCTGAACAATTCTCTGCGAGCCTTGTTTGCAGCTTCGGCACATTGAGTAGCCCATTTAAAATCGCCTGTTATTGTAATGCCAAGATCCTTCACTTTCTGAGCAGCCGCTTTTCTGATAGTTCCTTCTCCAACTTCTAGTTGGGTTGTCGCTAAATCAGTCGTCAGAAGACAGCTCTTCCCCAGGTTTAGTGGCAAGTCCCAGGTCTTTGTCCACTCGATTACTTTTTCTAAATCATAGATAAGCGTATCTCTACCGTCGGTTCCTAGGATCTTAACATCATCAGCAAACAGGAAGCAGCGTGAACTCAAGCACGCTGCCAGGTCGTTTACAAAAATAAGAAAAAGTAATGGACCAAGCACCGAGCCTTGAGGCACTCCACTGAGAATCAGTGATTCCTGCGAGCCAAAAAGTGTATTGTACAAGCATTGGTACAAATGAAGTGTACATGGCCGAAAAAGGAATAATAATGCAAGGCCAAAAATTGTATGTACAAAAAAGGTACAAAGTGAATGCACTTCGCTACAAGTTAAAATCGATGTTCCATTCCTTGTCATTGCAAGTACAGAACATCGCACGATCTCGTAGTAACTCACGAAATCATCATCT
>JACCGJ010019565.1:0-10149 GCA_013407085.1 Atriophallophorus winterbourni | reverse complement strand
GATTATATGTCCACAAAATACGAGTATCCTGTGTTCTAAACTGTAGATCCCGAACACACTAATTTCCTTGCTCAATAGTAACTTATTTATCACATGCAACGCAACAGAACGTCAGAAAATGATTCAAAATGCGCAAAATTAGATCCGTGAAGTGACAAAAATGTTAACAGCGAGATCAGACCATCAAGGGCCTTCTATAATTAACAGAATCAGACATTGATCAAGATTGACAAATCAGACATTGATTGCTGCATCTTGCAGTGAATAGCATTCACACAGAGAATATCGTTTCGCCACTATCATGCCACCCAAAGATGTCCACATAATCAACGCTTCGTCCAAACTCGACTTACCAGATGAATCACTGTCGGAGGTGGTAACACATGCAACAGGAACGAATCCGCGTAAAACGTTCTGTTGTAGGTTTCATTCACTTTGTTGAACACGACACAAGTATACCGACCATTCAACGCCGGCGTGGCCTTGTACACACGGCGATATTCCGTGTCAAACAAGGTCATTCCACTACCAGCCAAAACAGCACGTGCGGTTTCGTTGGCAGTCTGATTAAGTGCGGCCAGTTCCTCGTCGGTCACATGACGACGTAATTCGGTGTACCACCAATTGGGGTCATGCTTGGTATCCTCTGCCTGTTTGTACAATTCCACATTCCAGTACACGGCCCATGTTCCCATGTTGGGTTTGTCCACGACAGGCCATAGACCAGCGGCATTGCAAGTTAAATCGAAAGTACTTCCATGAGGCACTTCCTAAGGTGGAAGTAACGAAGAGGAATTTGAATATATCGTCGATAAACTAGGTATAGAAAAGCAGAATTGTTCTCTAAAGCTTGTCTATAGAGCTTGCCCATCCTACTAGAACATTGCCACCTACATGTGTTAGCTGAAGTGTACAGAATAGAAAATTGTCCTGTTCAAAATAGATCTACTTGATGGCATGCTGATATCACGAAGTCGGCCGTTGGGCAAGCCACACTTGCATTACAAAAACGTTTGCAAAGGAGATATGAAAGCTCTTGACATTAACCATACGAATTGGGAAGAACGTACTCTTGACAGCTCACTTTGGAGGCAATGTGTACAGCTGGGAAATAGCGGATATTGCTCTAGACAGCTGAACGTAGCTTACGTCCATCGATCGGCCGAGTACTTGCTATCACTATGAGCGCTGCGGAAGAGATTGTTCCTCACGACTCGGACGGTTCACTTATTCGAAACACTGTGGAGCATAAAATCGTTAATCGCTTGAGGTGCGCACTCATGGTCGATAAGAACCACAATCACAGTAGACCAGATGACACTTAATGAATTAAACTTGAGCGGAAATATAGGCGTGATTTTGAACGAAAGACATCACAGATTGAAAAATGAGAATAATCCAGTAGAAAGATATTTTTAGAGTGCAGAGGAATTAATTTCACTTCCGTTATTCTCCATCTGTCTCTTGGAGTTCACGAATGGCACGAATGGTTACTATTGTGTCTTTGAGACTCTATAACTTATGAAATCTCACAAAATTAAATTTGCATCTACCACTTTCTCTAAAAATGTACCAAAGAAAGACGTCCATGATAAAACTCAAGGCAGAATTGCTGAATTTATGAAAGAATGTTGATGGCACTGTGCCCGTGGTTGATGTTAAGATCCCTACTATTTAAACAAGCCTTTCATCAATAACACAGTGTAAAGCGCCATGCATAACTGAAGTTCATATGATCTGTTGCTGTGGCGTATGGAAAAGGTAAATTGATGAAAAAGTTTTCTAGTCAATAAATCATTCGGCCTAACTGAAAAAATCCCAATGGACTAAGTAGACATTAACTTATATATTTTTGATAGTAGCCTACTTACAATATAAAAGTAGTAGAATGTCTAATTTGCACGTCGCAACCTACCAGACAGACTGTTCGATACTGTAACCATTCGTCAATTACTTACCCACACACTATCCTTGATATACACAATGAAGAAACAAACGGTTTCGTAAAAGCCAGGTTCGTATTCATATCCAAATCGATAAACTCCGGTGACCTGCGGGGTCAATTGTCTTATTGTCAATCGATCGCTTTCAACCAGTATATTCTTGTCACTTGTTACTTTCTCGCCTGGTAAATCACTCGGAGCATTGGCGGATGCAGGAATAGTTTTGGTCCAAAACGCCTTGCCTTTGGGAAACCGATCAGGTTTATCAAACACGTTGATTCTGGACGCCTTCGTTGGTGGACAATACAGCTGGACGGGCTCGTTCATCTTAGCCGGTTTCCCAGCGGACCAGAGCCACGTATCCTCTGGCTTCTGCGAGAGCAAATCTTGCGTCACGAAGGCTTCTTCCTCTTCCTTCATGAACTTTAAATAAGGACAATGGTGTCGGTTGCAAGCCTCCCATCGTCCTTTACCACTTTTAATCGCGTTCAACGCATAATCAGAAGGTTGTGGAATATTGGATCCCTTGAAATGGTCCGACATGTACAAAGCGATCTCGGGAACCATCGTTGGAATTGGACAGTCTTTGCCGCCGTGTCTTGGTGACGGGCAAGCGCAAGCACGAGAGCGCAGTCCCATGCCAAGAGGGCCGCATGAATGGCTGCAGGAAGGTATGGTGGTGGACCAGGGGCACCATTGACCATCCAACGGACAGGGAACAAGTCCTTCACAGGGTACCTATGAGAAAGTGTTGATAAATTCGATTGGAATATGCAATCGATTGGAATATGTTTGGGACCGATCGTATATTCATAATGCAAAGAAATTTGAATGCAATCGGTGAGGGTAAATTTTGGGTAACGTTTCACTTCTGACACCGAAGCTTCGTCAGACCAAGGGTGATAGTCAGGACAGGGAACATGATTAAGTAGTAGTCAACCCACCACCACTTATTTGAACTTACCGCTAAACAGCCTATAGTACGCCTATGTCTCGTAGGAATGACAATGATCAGTGGTCGATTTTCCTCAGTGTGTATCCAAACCAATCTGAGACAAGTGAACACGGTCAAGGTCAGTTGACACAGCTACCCACATACGTAAAAGTACATAACTAACGGGGCTAAGGCTATTTTTGAAGAAAAACAAAAATCTAATTAACTAGTAGCTATAAGGCGAATACAAACGATTTACTTTCGCATCAGTGCCGAGTGCCAGATTGTGGAGATTTCTGCCCCATCCACCTTATTGACCGCCAGTCGACCTGCCTTGGCAATTTCGACCGCCTCCGCATGTAGGCGTTCGATATATGGTTTAATACCACGTCTCAATATTGCCACATTGTATAGGTCGACGCTGTAGCCCGTATCTAAAACGTGCTCCGCCAAGGCGGAATCACGAATAAGGGATTGATATTCCCTCGCATAACTTATAAGAAAGGGAAAACTATCCGTTCGGTTCTGATGAACCTCAAGGATAAGACACCTTTATCTAGCGTTACGAACAGCATCTACAGAATCAACTGTAAGGAATGTTCGGGTGTTTACATAGGGCAGACTTTCAGGGAAATTCACACTAGAATCGAAGAACACTGAAAGCGTGTCCATAGACAGCCCCGGGATGCGAAGGAATATCAATCCCTTATTCGTGATTCGGCCTTGGCGGAGGACGTTTTAGATAGGGGTCATCGCGTCAATCTAGACAATGCGGAAATATTGAGGCGCGGTATTAAACCATGTAGTGAACGACTGGCGGTCAATAAGGTGGATGGGGCAGAAATCTCCACAATCTGGCGCTCGGCACTGATGCGAAAGTAAATCGTTTTTATTCGCCTTATACCTACTGGTTAATTAGATTTTTGTTTTTCTTCAGAAATAGCGAATAGGACATTGGTGTGATGTAGTTTATATACTGCAAAGACAACTATCCGGGATACTCATTTAAACACTTACTGGCCTATCATTTTATCGGTCTTTAGTAAAGGTATTCAGTTGTCTGTGAAAGTCTTCCTCGTCCCAGTCAAAATACATAACGAATCCGTTCATTAATCAACACAGGACATGTAAATTCTCATTGTAGATGAGTATCACTATCCGGGCAATCAATTTGATTGAAATTGATAACGGTTACATCCTAGAAAATCGTACGGCTATTTTGAAGCTTTATTTAGTTTTTTGCAAACGAAGTGAAACCTTACAAAGTGAAAAGCTAGCGAGCTTGAACCGATTGAGGAGACTTTTTCGTAGCATCGTATTATCATTTTTTTGTGTTGACGTTTGTTGTCAAAAAAGGATCTATTTTTGTTAGTCCACATTGGTTTTCTTCCGCTCACCTAAAGAGTCTACACAGAATAAAAGAAAAAGACTCGAAAAACATGACCGAAATGAAAACAGCCAGAAACCGGTAGTGGTGTGTAAAGGATGGGGATGTGAGCAACACATTACTTTGACCGAAATGTTGTTGCGCAAATTTCCCAGTCAATTAAGCTTGAAGTTCGTCGTCTCAAGTGGGTTATACGATTCAATTCAAATTTAATGATCTAAAAAGCGTATAGCTTTACAAAAAAATCACAGAATAATATGGTCACTACGATAATATAACATACAAAAGCGGGATTTGGTTGCTTACTTAGCAGTTCAAGAATCAGGTAAAAATCCAAAGTGCACAAATTTTGTTTGAATGGTGGGATGACAAATGTAGATGCATGGAGTCAAGATGCACAGGCTAAGGATCATAAAGGCATCAGCACTTCTCTTGAAAAGCTGCTGACTTGGTTAGTCAACGACATAATCGGGTAGATTGTTCCAAGTAAAACAAACTCGCACGGCAAAGAATGTCGTCTAAAGTTGACTCGCGAGTAAGGGACATTTAGAGTAAATGTGTGAGCTCTTGTCTTGTGCGAGCGAGGGTGAGTTATGGTATTCAAAATAGTGTAACCCAAAAGCAAATTACCTCAGAGACGACGACGTGGATAATCGAATAAATTCAGGGTTTTGATTAGTTCATTGTATGGTTCCTGGCTGAGTACGGCGACAAGTTTGATAGCTCGATTTTATATTCTTTGCAAAGTCGCGACATCTTTTATAAGCTATGGCCACCATGCTTGAACTGCATATTCCATCGTGGGTCTGATGTGCGTATTTATGATGCGGGGAATTGTCTGTTTTGAGAACCTACCGAAAATTCTCTTTTGGAGTGACAATTTCTGTGATATTTTGCGATAGACGGAGTTGCAGTGGCTTGGCATCCATAGAGTGTTGCTTATCAACACACCTAAGTCCTTTTGTTCCATGGTCCAAAAGAGGCTGTGTGTACCAATAAAATACTGGAACTCCACATATTTTCCAAGGTTTAACATGTGACACTTTGGGAATTGAAAAATAGGCGATTTTTAGGGACCAAACCTGGAGGTTGTCCAGATCTTTCTGGAGCAGTTCGCAGTCTTACGGCTTATTTATCCTCGACCACACTTTTATATTGTACGCGAACAGTACGATGTCACATTTGATGAGAGCCGGTATGTCATTGGCATAAAGTGCGAAGATGATTTGTCTGAATACACTTCTTGGCACCAAAGACAGTCGTCATTTATAGCGTGCGCTTAAGCAAATTTGCGGGAAAGACAATGAAACAACTCCATCTATCTCCGACATGAATTCCTTGAATGAATCGTTCGTGTCCCAACTAGCTGATAATGACTGACAACAGAACTTCGTTCTGACCACATCTCATTTCTCAAATTCATCCTTCACCAACGTACCTGAGGTCTTTTGTGCACTTTTGTCTGTCTCACGCTCTAAGGCTGCCGGACCAGATAAACGCTCACCCATTGTATTAAAGGAATACGCTTGTGTACTTTCGGCACCTACTGCCCGATAGCGTGCACGTCACAGATGCTTAAAGTACTTGAAAGAATTGTGTTACGACGAATGGCTTCCAGTTGCCGGGTACATAATGCTTGTTTGCCTACCGTAAGAATCGTTCAACAGTTGATGCTGTCGCTTTACTTACGGATAATATTTCATGTTCTCTTGACAGCAAATCGAAAGCTGTACAACTTTGTTTTCTGGATTATACCAATGCGTCTAACAGTGTTGTACGAAGTTCCTTACTCAGAAAACTACCTGAATGTGGTGTTCCATTAAACATTATTCATTGGATAGCATCCTACTTCGAATGTCGTTTTCAATATACGGTCGTGAATGGCAAAACCTCCCGTTCGATACTGATTCTGAGTGGTCCTGCAGAGTGCAATAGCGTCCCCATTTTTGTTATTTACATTTTTGATCTTCCGAGTATCCCTTCTGCACGTACTATCAAATATGCCGACAACGTTACCGTTGGACTGAACCACAATAGTCGATTTGGCCAAGATGCTTTAGAAACAATGATTACAAGCATTGGTTAATGGTCATCTACACTTGGCTCATCTTTGAACCCAAAACATGCAACGAAATGTTATTTTCCAACATGACCGGACAACGATGTTTAGCTCTGCATCAAAACATTCCTCGTGTTTCATTGAATGGCTCGGTCTTTGAAAGATGTAGTCGCGTCAAGTACCTTGACGTTACAATATCCGACAGTCTTAGCTGGACCAATCAGGGGACCACATAATTCTTGAAAGTTCGCCGGTTGTCATCCCTAACTGTTCGCCTCCGTTCTCTCTCCCTCCCACCCAATGTAATTCAACTCTTTTTTCTTGCGTCGTTCCACAGCTGCTATACGCATCCCTCGTAATTTTTACCGGCCTCCTTGAAAATGATTTTCTGCTGATTAGAAGAGGTATTAAGGTTATCTCAAAATTGAGCTGTGTCTCCGCGGATTTAATTTGAGACACTATTGTTGATCGTCACTTCCGTGAATGTAAGAGGTTGATCAAAAACATTTCTTCTGATAGTTCACATCCACTGAAAAAGACCATCGTTGCCTGCAATCTTTTTCATCCACCTGAAGCCAATAATTTATTCCCTATTCACGAACTAATAAATTCAGAAACTCTTTTGTTTCTTACGTGGCACGATACATGGTTAATCAATCGATGGCTGTTTTAGAGTTGAAGATGTGCCTGCCAATTTGATTACCGATGTTGAGATCTCCTTGTCCATTTTCTAATTTCATTCGCATGTCTGTCTAGGCCTGGGTGACCTGACAGTATTTTGTCCCACGTACACTATTTATCATACGATATTTTGCCTGGATCACGCTTGTGTGATTTTATACATTTCAAGCTTTGTGGAGAAATTAATTTAATTACTGAAAATTCGTCATCATCATCTTCTTCAGCATATTTTAACAGTACTAATGTAAGAGACGTTTTCAAATAGAAACTCTTGAAGCGCGCTAAAGTACAATGCACTTTACATGAAAACTGCTTAGACATTCATCACCAGGAGAAAGCAAGTTCAGACTCAGTGAGGCATGAAACAGTGGTAAACAATATTACACTCGAATGTCAGTGATACATGAGGCTCTCAATTACAGAATGGCAAAGAGATTCTTGATAGAGCGATTAAAACACTTAAAAACGAACAATGTAATGTCGGGCATCACACACCACCATCGGCGTCTGACTGTTTGCCGGTGTAGACAGTAAGATTGGGTTCAGTGAGCCTTTAAACAGTGGAGAAATTGGACTTCAGAGCCACGGTTTAATAGGTCTCATACAACGAGCCACGTGTTCAAAAACAGAATAGTGTGAGCAATACAATACGACAGTCGTTTTTAAGCCTCTTGAGCGCTTGACCGATAATCGCTTTGTGATTACGTTTGTGAAGACC
Source organism: Atriophallophorus winterbourni (assembly GCA_013407085.1). NCBI lineage: Eukaryota > Metazoa > Platyhelminthes > Trematoda > Plagiorchiida > Microphallidae > Atriophallophorus > Atriophallophorus winterbourni. The sequence goes on along the minus strand of JACCGJ010019565.1, from coordinate 2,427 downwards.
GTGGTTCGTTGCACGAAACCTATTAAACAGTGGCTCTGAAATTGAACTTTGTTTGTCAGCTCTCCGATGTTTGAAGGCTCATTGAACCTAATCTTACTGTCTCCATCTGATGACGCCAAACAGCCAGAAGCCCCTTGTGGTGTGTAAGTGTGGGGTATGTGAACAGCACCATATATACAAGAGTTGTTACTTTTGGGGACAGCCATTCGTTGTATACTTCAAGGTTACAAGCTGACAACAAAGTCGAAGATGACTCCGGTTCGGATGACAAAATATCCGGGAGTCAAACGTGTCAGTACCCAGATCGCGTTGTATGATGAGTGTTGTTTATCGATCGATGCATGGACAGTACACCACGTGAACATTGGGGGAATGAACACAAAACAACATTTTTAATCGATCGACAACAACGCTCGTGCATCTGTGTGGAGCACGGGACAGCGTGGACAAATATAAATATGACACGAGTGAACCAAGTTCAAAAACACCAATTGTACTTCAATATGAGTGCATCGCATGGATACGACACCTTCAGGCTGCGAGACGAACTGTGTTAATAAAATCAACCGTCAGGGTTGTCCGGGGGTTCATATTGGGCAAACATATGAAGAAATAAGTACTAGGGTAAAGGAGCACAGAAAGTCAATCGGAAAGCATCCCACACAATCATCGATCCGGGATGTATCCCTTGCAGAACACGATCTGGACACTGGTCATTGTATTGATCTCGATAGTATAGAACGACATCACACCGAGGCAGTCAAAAGAACAAATACCAGTAGTGATGTGGTTTAAGCTACTCAAATGTGCCAGTCTGGAGAACAGTTCATAAACGCTTATCGCGATCGGTCAAACGGTGGACGGTAGCCCAGGTCGTTGAGGCATGGGACTACAATGGTGGTCGGGGGTTCGAACCCCACCCCCGAAGCGGAGGATAAGCACTGCTGATGAGCACAAATAAGAGCGAAACTCTAGTCCAGTGCTTCCATTATGGACCGTCGTGATCAACTTTGTGAATAGTTCGATGGGCTTGGCACGGATGAGTGGTCACAAATATGTGGTTTGAGGCTCTGCAGTGCACAAACATCGTTGTGCAGTACCTCAAGTGTACACACGTATTACGCAAACAGTCAGTCAGCAGAAGTCGATGGCACCTGCATGTATTGGAGCGCATCAATTGACCTTGAGCTTGTCTGCCGATTTTAGACAGCATATGATTGGTCAGGTAAGTGTATTTCAAACCGCAACCCTGTTCTGTGTCAAGAGCGAAACGCTACCAAACACTACTCGAACCGATTTGTTGTAAACTTCCTTTTCATCAGTTAGAATAATTCATGTAGCACACAGTATTCATGATGAGGATACGGTTACTTCACTGGATGGTAAGATTAAACGAGATGTTCAACGGATTAAAATCTAACCGATTGTGTGTCGATTCCTTGACAGTACAATCCATTGCCTTTCGGCGAGGGTGCATTGCACGGCCTCATCCGATTCCGAAATCCAGTGCCACACGTGGCTGAACAGGGAGTGAAGGGGCCCCATTCACCCCAACCACCATTGATGTTCGGGCATATTCGGCGAACAGGACAATCCCTGGTTTCCACACCTTCATGAGCCCGAGTTATGGATGCGCAGGATTGATGGAGTTCCTCCTTCGTGGCGGGCGTGGCGTCTCGCACGGACCAGGCCCCGATGCACGGACGGAAGCGAGTGCTTTCCATGTAACCGCACATGGCTGTGCATTTGGTCCACGAAGACCACGTGGCCCACCATGGGATACACTGACCTTGACTGAGTGCTAATCTGCAAGACTTCGTTTCCTGAAAAAAGCGGAATCAATTGAGATTCAGTGTCGATTTGGCGTTGGAAAAAACTATACACTGTATACCCTTAAACTAGCCATTAAACCAGGTAGTCCTCTATCGAGCATCTATCACCATGTGAACAGCATAGAAGCTTGCGGCACATATATAAAACGGCTGTTAAATTCATCAAAAGTAAAGGCAATGGTTGTAGAAAGAGCAGTATCAGTATCGACAGCAGTATCAATGAAGTTAAATATCATATGTATATTATCTCAACTGGAACCAGAACAACTTTTCACATGGTTCAACTTGCGAAATCGAGGATAAATCCTCATTTGCAAATTGAAATTTAGCTTTTTTATGTGGGGACTTATTTAAGTCCCACAAAAAGCTAAATTTCAATTTGCAAATGAGGATTTATCCTCGAATTCGCAAATAAATGGGTTTAGCACAAATTCAGAACGGCGTTCGAATGTCAGGTCACGGATACGCATACCGGATGAGCGGCAATAACCGCGAAACGGGTCGTGTGCTTCTGTCCTGCTTTTCGAACGTCATATACTACTTATTAATAAAATCTGACTTTAAACAAAAACACCATCATGCTGTTACTGGAATG
>JACCGJ010019563.1:0-21401 GCA_013407085.1 Atriophallophorus winterbourni | reverse complement strand
CGTATAACAAATAATGAAGCCGACGTGGCACAGATCCTCGTGGGAATCTCCTGGTTGTTTTGAACATTTTGGATAGCGTTCCGTTTACTCTAACTCCTGGGTGGCAATTTGACCAATAGTCGCACAACCATGAGAGTAGTGGCTCCCAAATTCCTAAATGTATCCGTTTTTGAAAAAGCAAATGGTGATTGACCCTGTCGAAAGCTTCAGAAATATTTAAGTAACAGACCCTAATGCAAGAACTTCTATCTAAATCCTTCGTCCAGATTTATAGCGCCATGAGGAGATTCGTTAGACAAGAGCGATGAGATCGAAATCCATGTTGCACTGGCGAAAACAAATTACCCAATTCAAAGTGTGCAACCATTCTTTCCGAGACTATACAATCCATGACCTTACCAATAACAGGTAATAGTTTGACGGGACGATAATTTGCAGCGTCACATCGGCAGCCTCCTTTGAAGATTGGTGTAATCACGCCGGACTTCCAATATTTCGGTACCACTCCCTTAAGCATCGAATAGTTAAACAGGCTGGAGAGCGGCTCACAAAGCTGACGGTGACAGAACCTGATCACATCTGGTGTGATGCCATCCGCACCTGGGGATTTTCTTACATTCAGTTTGAGCAATTTACTTGCGATAATCTCTGGATTTATCACAATTTCGCCCAATGTTTCACTTCATGATTCGCCTGATAACTCACAAGGTTTCATGAAAAACGTTCGGCTTGAACAATTTAGGGTAATAAATTGTGAGAGCATTTGCGGTTTCCAACGAGGTCTTTAGTGTTTTTTTACCATTCTGGACGGCATAAATAGCTGGTTTGATTTTCTTTTCGCGTTCGTGATTTTGCAAATTAACATAGGGTTGCGTTCAATTTTCCACAACACTTCTTTGTCCTCTGTAATAAGTGAAGTCACTTTGTTGCTTAACATACGAAAATGTTGCCAATAATTAGAAGTATTGTTGGTTTTAAGCTGCATTCACGCTGCTGGCTTCAGCGCCATCCGCTTTTTGTTTTGCTGTGGACAACAAAACGAAGTTCATGTTCGGAACCGTTACGAACGATCTGCGAGTTCTTGTCAATCGTCAGTTTCGGAAAATCTACACATTCGTTCCATTGCGAGTCAGGGCTTATGTGCTTCGTCTGACAATGCTGAATCTGCAAGTGAGATTTACTCAGGTCCAATTTATCTATCAGGGGAACCACCCCATGAGAGCAGTGCATCACATATTCCTCATTGCATCAGTTTTTCAAAAAGCAAATAGTGGTTGATTCCGTCAAAATCTTATGAAATATCTAAGTAGCATGATATAAAATTTGCGGGCTCAAGGTTTTACGGTCAATTAAACGATTGTTTTGCAACACCACGGGATTGCAGTATAAATGGAAATGTTACAAACGAGTATACAAAATGCACACCTAACAAATGATATTCGTTTGTATATGTATGGCTAATTCCGCGTCAAAGGTTGACGTGCATGGAGATTTTTCCAACATTCGAGGTATGGAATCACAAACAAAACACACACGACAAAAGAATGAGTTAACTTGCTATTTAGAAAGACAGGGTATTACCGCGTGTTACGAACTTGCCACACTCTTGATCCAAGTGTGTGATATTCCGTAGACAACTTAATTGCATCGTTTCATTTCTTTTTGGGTAAAGTCACATAGACCCAAACCTCGCAATCTTTCACTGTATGGAACATTACTAAGACGTATCACTAATTTTGTCGCTCTGCGATTGAGTTTATCCAACAGTGCAATATCTTTTCGCAGAGCCGAGACCTCTACCGCATACTCTATCATTGAACGAATGCAAGGCCATTCAATGTAATTCAAGGTTTTTATGAACTATAAAACACAAAGCTTAATAATAAACACAAAAAGTAACTATTAAAATTTAAATGTATAAAACAAAATAAGCAGTTTGATTAAGCAGTATATAAGTGTTCGGGAAACGAATAATTCAATAAAAATTCGTCTTATTTCGTTTCAAATTCATGCAAGCTAGTGGAGTGAGCAAGGGTTGAAGGTAAACTGTTCCAAGTAAAACTGACACAGACAGAATAAAAATACCTTATACAGTTTAGGCGGGAACTGGGTTGCACCAGCGTATATTCATGGGTCCGATAATTCCTCGTATCCATTCGCTCGATAAGGCTCTGTTTCTGGCTGTTTATGAGAACCCTATTCAACAGTGGCATGCTAGTATAACCTTGTTTACCGTTAATCCACTGTTTCAAGGCTCACTGAACCGAATCTTACTGTCTCCACCTGATGACAGCAAATAGCCAGAAACCAATAGTGGTGTGTATCGGATGGAGATGCCAGCACTAAAATTCATTGAAGTTATAGATAGTGTTTAACCCCATGATCAATAAAAGCTCATTTATTATGCAATCCCATCACGCTCACTTCATGCGAAAACGAACCTTCGAAAAATGGATTTCTTTGACCACCATTTTAAGGCTCTTATGATTGCCTAAACTATAATGACTGAGTGCATAGAAGGCCTATGATATTAGCGTCTATCCTGCTGGGATAAACTTTGCAGGGGACTTCCACCTCTGGAATGGCATGTATATTGAATTCAATTCAATTCAATGGTCTAAAAAGCATATAGCTTTACAAAAACCACAGAATAATATGCGAATTACAATAACATAGGTAGTAAAAACGGGGTTTGTTGAACAATTCAGGAATCACGTAAAAATCCATAGGGCAGAAACTGTTTTCAATCGGGTGAATGTTACCTGTAAATCCATAGGGTCAATATGTATAGCTTACTTGGTTGTACGGGTTCAAAGTTCAAAGCTTTTATAGTGTCGAATATATAGGTTCAATGTTTGGATTGGTTGACATGAAATTGTCCAAGTTCGATTTGAATATAACCAAGTTGGGTGAAAGTGCAACATTAGAGGGTAGAGAGTTCCAGGTGAAAATTCCACATAAAGAATAAAAGAACCTTCGTCAGTTCAGTCTCGAGTCGGGAATAAGCTAAGTGTAGTCATGACTGCGGCTGGTTTGCGGTAGCAGTCGTATGAATAGTTTATTCAGGGGAAGATTAGGGGTATGCAATATATTGAACATAAGAATCAAGTCACCTCTAAGACGGCGGTACCGAGAGTCAGGGAGATTGAGACTTGTAATACGATCTTCGTATTGTTTGTGCTTTAAACCACGTACGATATTGGTTATCCAATGATATGTTCTTTGCAAGAGGCTGATGTCCTTCTGTAGCCAGGGTGACCAAGCCTGAACCGGATACTCCATGGTTGGCCTCAAGTACGTATTAATTATTCGATGAAAAGTTTGCTTCGTGAAACTCCCGTACACGCGTTTTTGCAGATGCAGTACTCTTGACATCTTTTCATAGACAGCTGTGGCGTTATGTGACGGTTTCAATGTGCTGCTCACCCACACACCCTAGTCCTTCTCATTGTCAGTGCTTTCAAGAATATGGGAACCAAGGTTGTAAGAAAACTCGAAATGTCTTCCAACATTCAATAGCTTGCATTTTCTGACATTGAAAGGGAGTTCATTTCTAACTGACCAGTCGTATAAGGCATCGAGGTCCAGTTAAAGCTGTCTGCAATCCTCAGTGTGCGTATTTGTGTCCACAGCTTGATGTCATCCGCAAATAACAAGATTTTGCAGCGAACAAGTTTTGGTAAGTCGTTCCCATAGATCAGGAAAATAATTGGTCAAAGCACTGATCCCTGCCACATCCACTCGTTACTGCAATGTGTCATGACAAAGCACAATCTACCCTAACACAAATGACACGGTCGCGGAGATAATCCTCCAACTAGGCTAGTAATTAACCCTCGATGCCACATTGTTTTATTTTTCGTAGTAACAGACAGTGGTTGACACGATCGCATGCTTTTGACATATCAAGATAACAAGCGTGTATGGTGAGACCTTTGTCTACAGCTTATGTTCAGTCATCGAGGGCCAGCAAAAGGTTCGAAAGGCAAGAGTGTCTTTTTCTGAAGCCGTGTTGTTCGACTGCAAGCAAGTAATTGTCTTCCAGATGTTTCGTGACGCTGTTTGCTACGAGGCGCTCCATCACTTTAGAGATCACCGGTAGTAGTGTTATTGGTCGATAGTTGGATACTTCGGAACGGTTTCCTCCTTTGTGGATGGGGGTAATGACGCCACTCTTCCAAACACAGGGAACGAAACTTTGGGTTAAGGAGAGGTTAAAAAAGTTTTAATCACAGTTTCTGAGAATCAGCGGTGTAATATCGTCAGTTCCGGGTGATTTTGTGTGTTGAGATATCGTTCACAGTTAAGCCAAAAATCAGAGATTAGCCTAATAGTAGCTGCCTCAACAGAAAAACTGAATGTAAATTTCCGAATTCATCTGGTCGTATGTCTGAAGAACACCCGAGTTAAACAAGTTGCGCTTGGGTGAGGTTGGTACGACCACATTGTTCAATCACATGGGCCTACACTCATGTAGACTGGTTTTAAACCCATGACCATGAACAAAAAGCACACTTACATACATTTTCATCACGCACACATCCCACGACCGGTTTCGTGCACTCGTCAGGTGGGGTCAGTATGATCAGGATCCGCATACGCGTGTAGGGGATCATTTCAATCCTTAATAACTTGATTAAAACAGAACAGCAAGTGAAATAATAGTAGGCGTTCTCAGTGGATTACATGGCTCCTCACAACAGGCCACGAAGACTTAGTTGCAGCAAATAAAGAGCTTCTTCAGGTGATACTCGTCAAAATAGTCAGACTGAACATGTATTCTCAACATAACAACTACGAAGCAGGATGAAAAAAGGTACAAAACTAAGGGTTAAATCATAGGAAATTTAAAAGGCCACAAACACAGCACAATTTGTAGCTTACTTGAATTTGTTCTCCGAGCTTGTTGATTTTGCATGCGATCACGTGACCAGTGGTCGGCCGGCCAAATACCATCGTCAGTGCCACTTCGAGCAGTCAATTTGCCAACAATCGCTGAAGATGTTGCCCAGTCTGGCAACGAAACGTCCGATGCAAAATCAACAAGCTCGTATAACAAATTCAAGTAAGCTACAAATATTCCAAACAATACTAACAGCACAATTTACATTACTTCAAAACAACGTTATCCGCTTTGTTCGGGATGATAAACAATCTTTACAATCGCATTTCATTTCGAAGATGCACCATGATCAAAAGCTCTTATGCCTTGAAAACCTCGTCTGGTTTCACTGAATGCGTTAAACAAACAGCTGATCTATTAGCAGAATTTTATGCCGGAAGTTTCGCGCCAAAATCCACGGAGCCCGCTGAAGAATCCATCATTCAACTTCACCGACCGACCTTGAGTGATGTATTGATTAATCCGATGGTGGAAGCGCAGCAATTGCGAAAATTAAATGTAAACAAATCTCCGGGCCAGACGATATAACTCCAAAGCTGCTCAAATCCTGTCATGCGCAGCTATCTGAACCTCTATCCTATTCGACTACGTCATTAGAGAGTGTCATTTCAAAATGCTTGATTTGATAGGCTGTCCCCCAAGACTGATCAAGCTCGTTATTTTGTTCCACTCAGGTATAAAGGGCTCAGTCCATTTTAACGGTTTCAGTTCAGAAGCATTTGAAATTCGCCGAGGCGTCAAACAAGGGTGTGTTCTTGCTCCCACGCTGTTCGGCATTTTCTTTGCTCTGCTTCTGAAGCACGCTTTTATGACGAGGACAGAAGGCATTTACATACGCACGCGAAGTGATGGTAAGCTTTTCAACCTGAACCGGTTGAGAGCACAAACCAAAGTACGGGATGTGATAATCCGTGATCTGTTGTTTGCCGACGATACAGCCTTTATTGCTCACTCGCAAGAGAACCTACAGTCGTTAATGGACTGTTTTTCGTCGGCATGCTAAGACTTTGGGCTAACAATCAGCATGAGCAAGACCAAAGTCCTCGGTCAAGGGACTGCATCGCCTCCAATCATCACTGTTGGAAAGTGTCAGCTTACACCAGTACATCATTTTACATATCTTGGTTCAACCATTGCGGATAACCTCTCGCTGGACACAGAAATTGATAAGCGGATTGGCAGAGCAGCTGTCATTTTGTCCCGATTGAACTCTCGTGTTTGGGGTAACCGCAAGCTGATTTTAAAGACGAAGATGATTGTATACAGCGCGTGCGTACTAAATTATTTACTGTACGGCAGTGAAACCTGGACCACCCACGCAAGACACGTACGGAGGCTGAATGCTTTCCATCTACGAAGCATCCGTCGTATCTTGAACATATTGTGGATGGACAGAGTGACTAATGCTGAAGTGCTTTCAAAAGCTGGTCTACAAAACATGTTCACCCTATTGCGACAGCGCCGCCTGCGCTGGCTTGGTCATGTCTACAGAATGGAAAATGGTCGTATTCCGAAAGATCTACTCTATGGTGAGTTGCAAGTAGGAAGTCGACCAATGGCCAGACCGCCCTTGCGGTACAAATACGTTTGGAAAAGAGATATGAAAGCTCTTGGCATTGACCCGGTGAGTTGGGAAGAACTTCCTCTTGACCGCTCACATTGGAGGCATTGTGTAAAGCGTCGTCTGCAAGCTGGGGAAAAGCAGATACAGCTTTTGGCTGCTGAACGCAGATCACGCCGCTGGCGTGCAACTGATACCATACAACCAAGTTCTGACTTTCATTGCCAGCGCTGCGGGAGAGATTGTTCCTCCCGAATCAGACTGTTTAGTCATACCAAAAGCTGCAGAACATGAACATTTACACGATTGTGTTGTACATCCATGGTCGATATCAACAGAAGGAGGCCAATAACAACATCCTGGATGTTTAATAATTTGCTCCAAGCTGTCGTGGGAGCAAAAGACCGGAACCTGGGACAAATAAAGCACCCATTTAAAAAATAATTTGCCGTTCTGATTTCGTAGATTACAGGCCCGTGACATTGCTGTCTTCGTTTTGTAAAGTTTTTGAGAGAATAATAACTGCATAAATAGTGCAACATCTAGAAAGAAACAGACTTTTGTCAGTTTCCCAGAAATCGTTCATGTCTAACAAACATGCTGATAAACCTAGACGACTGGACGAGTGATGCAGCTGCAGATGGATGTATTGATGCATGCTACCTTAACATTTCTGAAGGTTTTGACATAATCTATCATAATTTACTGTTGAACAAACTACGGAAACACATAATTGTTGGAAAACGATATGAATAGATTCAAAATTACCTTAGCAACAGATACATCAAAGTTCGGGTTAATGACCTGTTATCAAAGCGGTGTTAAGCGGTACTTGGTCCAATATTGTCTCTGATCTACATGAACGATTTACTAATACTAAACGACAATAAGATACTTCTGTTTGCCGATGACATAAAAATATGGAAGCGAATCAGCAATTATGATAATTGTATATTGCTACAAAACGACCTGAATGCTTTGTACGACTGGTCATGAGAAAATAACCTGCCTTTGAATATACAAAAGTCTAAGATCGTGAAGATCAGTCGAGATCTGGACTTTTCATACCCATAAAAGCTGGGTGAGCGAATTCTAGAGTACACAGTAAAAAAGAACCTGAGTGTATGAATTTGCGGTAGTTTGAAAAATGGACTACAATACAAAGACGTTCACAGAAGTACGTCTCGCCTGCTAGGTGTGTTACGGCGGATATTCGAACGTTTTTCACGGGTTATTTTCCTCTCATGGTGAAAACTTATATACACCCGGTTCTAGACTATGCTGCCCAAGCCTTGACAACATGGCTCCAGAAAGATATTTTAATTCTGGACCGCTTATAAGAAAGACCTTCTATGCTTGTCAATGGCCTTGAAAACACGCCATACATTGAGCGACTCCGACTACTGGATCTGAGGACGCTTGCACAAAGGAGAACGAGAGGCGATCCTATACTTGCATACAAACTTCTCACTAATGTTTCCCACCTACATGATAAATTATTCCACCTTCACACTTCCAGCAACATCCGTGGTCTTGGTTGCAATTTCGTAATACCACACTCCAAACGGAACTGCAACAGGCTTTTTTATCCGATGCATGTGTGTTTTGTTTGGAATTCGCTGTCTGCCGATTGGGTAAACCTATATTCCAATCGATACTTGACGACTACAAGAGAGCTAAACCTGATTTTGCCCGCAACTATTAATAAACTATCACAATCATGAGTCCCAGTGATTATGTATATAGATTTATAGTTCGACTCTGTGATTATTGCAAAGTTAATTCCTTTTTCAACCATCAATCCTGAATCTTGAAAATGCGTTTCCAAACCATTAATTTGCTAATTTTGTTAGTTTGGCAAACAACATTAATTACTCAATCATTATAAGTATTTACACGTGACATATCTTCCTGCTTAATATATGACCTTGATCGGGCCAATTTTCACGTCCATTCAGTTAGGCATTTTAACGCTTTAGGTTTAATCATGTTTAAAATTGAGTATAATTGGTCAATTTGAATGAGACCGAGATCGATAAAACATCGACCGATATAATCAATAAATCTCGTGATTTAAGTTAGCCCACTTTCGTTGGAATATCAATGTACTCACACGTATTCACACAATCTACTCTTTGCCAAGACTGTTTAAGGTCATAAAACTAAGCTTCATCATTGCGAAACTATTTCTTAAACTCTGTTAATATAAATAGAATATTTCTGATCGTCTGATGTTTGAAAACGGGTAAAAAACAGAAATAAGATCTCCATGAGTGGATATATAAAATTACTTGTTTACCCAACTCGGTTTCGCGCTGTTTGCAGTCATCGTGTGTAGTTAATGAGATGATGATGATGATGTCAATCTTTGAAGTTTGTTAAATAGATAAATAAATAAATTCGAATCACAATCATAAATTGTCATGTGAGAAATACCAGATTTTATATTTGAACACTGTGGTTCTGCGTAACAAAATCAATTGACAGATATGATATGGTATTGTGTGATTGGAAGAATGACAAGGTACATTCCAATATCGTTGAATGTTAGTATTGCTCGGAAGATGTCCCCAAAACCGACCTTCGCCATACCTAATTGGGAAATACTTTGTAAATTAACTGCGACAAACTCTGTGCAATCCGGTGATCTCGTACAATCTCTACAGCTGATATACAAAATTGTCTTTTGAGATCAAATGTACCTTAAACCGCACTTGCGGTACAAATACGTTTGGAAAAGAGATATGAAAGCTCTTGGCATTGACCCGGTGAGTTGAGAAGAACTTCCTCTTGACCGCTCACATTGGAGGCATTGTGTAAAGCGTCGTCTGCAAGCTGGGGAAAAGCAGATACAGCTTTTGGCTGCTGAACGCAGATCACGCCGCTGGCGTGCAACTGATACCATACAACCAAGTTCTGACTTTCATTGCCAGCGCTGCGGGAGAGATTGTTCCTCCCGAATCAGACTGTTTAGTCATACCAAAAGCTGCAGAACATGAACATTTACACGATTGTGTTGTACATCCATGGTCGATATCAACAGAAGGAGGCCAATAACAACATCCTGGATGTTTAATAATTTGCTCCAAGCTGTCGTGGGAGCAAAAGACTGGAACCTGGGACAAATAAAGCACCCATTTAAAAAATAATTTGCCGTTCTGATTTCGTAGATTACAGGCCCGTGACATTGCTGTCTTCGTTTTGTAAAGTTTTTGAGAGAATAATAACTGCATAAATAGTGCAACATCTAGAAAGAAACAGACTTTTGTCAGTTTCCCAGAAATCGTTCATGTCTAACAAACATGCTGATAAACCTAGACGACTGGACGAGTGATGCAGCTGCAGATGGATGTATTGATGCATGCTACCTTAACATTTCTGAAGGTTTTGACATAATCTATCATAATTTACTGTTGAACAAACTACGGAAACACATAATTGTTGGAAAACGATATGAATAGATTCAAAATTACCTTAGCAACAGATACATCAAAGTTCGGGTTAATGACCTGTTATCAAAGCGGTGTTAAGCGGTACTTTTTGTGCGGCTGGCTCCACGGGTTGATTAGCCGGCTTCATTGATGTATCGGATCGCACCAGCCCACGCACGTCGATCGGAGGCGAGATCGTTGCAGATCGTGATCCAGTCTCGTTCCCACCTGCGAACTCTGTAGACGGTACGCAGACCCATTGAGACATCATCATGAAGTTTCTTGGGGGTAGTGTACAAGTGATGTCCCCAGCACCACTCGGTGTTTGTTCGAGTACACCTCTCTAGCCTTTGCACAGCCAAGTGCAACCTACAAGGCAGCAGGGAGTTGGCAGATAAACGCGCTGTGCGCCAGTTATCTACCTACGGGACTTCTCTCCGGATTTTTCATCGGGGTTTTCTCCCGAAGCCTTTCCCGCAATCGGGTGACCCACAAGGCAGTGGGGGTTTAGGGTCAGGGTTTTCCTTCCCCTGTTAAGCGATACTTGGTCCAATATTGTCTCTGATCTACATGAACGATTTACTAATACTAAACGACAATAAGATACTTCTGTTTGCCGATGACATAAAAATATGGAAGCGAATCAGCAATTATGATAATTGTATATTGCTACAAAACGACCTGAATGCTTTGTACGACTGGTCATGAGAAAATAACCTGCCTTTGAATATACAAAAGTCTAAGATCGTGAAGATCAGTCGAGATCTGGACTTTTCATACCCATAAAAGCTGGGTGAGCGAATTCTAGAGTACACAGTAAAAAAGAACCTGAGTGTATGAATTTGCGGTAGTTTGAAAAATGGACTACAATACAAAGACGTTCACAGAAGTACGTCTCGCCTGCTAGGTGTGTTACGGCGGATATTCGAACGTTTTTCACGGGTTATTTTCCTCTCATGGTGAAAACTTATATACACCCGGTTCTAGACTATGCTGCCCAAGCCTTGACAACATGGCTCCAGAAAGATATTTTAATTCTGGACCGCTTATAAGAAAGACCTTCTATGCTTGTCAATGGCCTTGAAAACACGCCATACATTGAGCGACTCCGACTACTGGATCTGAGGACGCTTGCACAAAGGAGAACGAGAGGCGATCCTATACTTGCATACAAACTTCTCACTAATGTTTCCCACCTACATGATAAATTATTCCACCTTCAAACTTCCAGCAACATCCGTGGTCATGGTTGCAATTTGGTAATACCACATTCCAAACGGAACTGCAACAGGCTTTTTTATCCGATGCATGTGTGTTTTGTTTGGAATTCCCTGTCTGCCGAGTTGGTAAACTCAAATATTTTAGCCATATTCCAATCGATACTTGACGATTACATGAGAGCTAAACCTCATTTTGCCCTCAACTATTAATAAACTATCCCAGTCATGGGTCCCTTTGATTAAATATATATAGACCTATACTTCGATTATGTGATTATTGCAAAGTTAATCCCTTTTTCAACCATCAATCCTGAATCTTGAAAATGCCTTTTCAAACCATTAATTTGCTAATTTTGTTAGTTTGGCAAACAGCATTAATTACTCAATCATTATAAGTATTTACACGTGACATATCTTCCTGCTTAATATATGACCTTGATCGGTCCAATTTTCACGTCCTTTCAGTTAGGCATTTTAACGCTTTAGGTTTACTAGTGTTTAAAATTGAGTATAATTGGTCAATTTGAATGGGGCCGGGATCGATGAAACATCGACCGATATAATCAATAAATCTCTTGATCTAAGTTAGCCCGCTTTCGTTGCAATATCAATGTACTCACACGTATTCACACAATCTGCTCTTTGCCAAGACTGTTTAAGGTCATAAAACTAAGCTTCATCATTGCGAAACTATTTCTTAAACTCTGTTAATATAAATAGAATATTTCTGATCATCTGATGTTTGGAAACTGGTAAATAACAGTAATAAGATCTCTGTGAGTGGATATATGAAATTACTTGTTTACCTAACTCGGTTTTGCGCTGTTTGCAGTCATCATGTGGAGTTAATGAAATTAGTTTCAGAGAGTCCTAAAACGTTGGAGTATTGATGACTTTGAAGTCGCTGTTAGACAGTGTCCATTCGAATCAGTATCATAAATTGTCATGTGAGAAATACCAAATTTTATATTTGAACACCGCGGTTCTGTGTAACAAAATCAATTAACAGGTATGATATGATATTCTGTGATAGGAAGAATGAGAAGGTTTATTCCAGTATCGTTAACTGTTAGTGTTACTCGGAAGATGTCCCCAAAACAGATCTTCATTATACCTAATTGGGAAATACTTTGTAAATTAACTGCGACAAAACCTGTGCAATCAAGTGATCTCATACAATCTCTACAGCTTATTGCAAAAGTATCCTAAGATACAAAAATGTATTTTAAGGCAAAATTTACCTTAAACCGGGAAAATAGTGTAGGATATATTGGTATGACTGGACATATTCGGTTTCAGGTTATTAGTAATCCAAATTCCGAGGTCCTTTTCAGTGGTGGTCCAATTTAGGATATCGTGGCCTAGATGGTATGTATATTCGCAGTTACGTCCAAGCTGTAACATATGACATTTACGTAGGTTGAAAGGCATTTGATTCTCTAGAGACCAGCGATACATAATGTAAAGAAAAAATGCTCATTTATGTGCATTTTCATCACACACCCCATCATCCACTTCATTTATCGGTTTCGTGCTGTTTACACTCATCAGGTAGGGACAGTAAGATCAAGATCCGCATGCGCTTTAAACAGTAGAAGATTTGTAAATACGGTGCGCTTTTATGATACTGTTGGATAAGAGTGGTACGACCAACCTTTACATTTTCATGAATTAATGGTATTGGAGATGTGAGCAATCGCACTCAATTGTCTGATAGCTGGCTCTATTGGAAAAATTACCTTAATGGAACACAGATAATTGAAGTTTGATGAAAGAACCATCAGGTCTCAGTATCGTTTGACCTGATTTGACATTTGCTTCACCGTTACATTGGTGTTGCAGATCGGAAGAATACCTGATTATAACACTGCGTAGTTGCTCTCACGAAGTGAAATTCTAATTTAGAAAGTTTTATAAGATGCATTGTTCAACGAGACATGAAATAACTATTGCTGTTCATTTGTTGTGAATGTACATCGCTATTTGTAAACGTCTGCTATAGTTCATGATGGACTTTGTCCCTACCATTTAGTCACCACTAACGCTGGATGCATCTTTACGAAGGGAAACTCAGATTGCTGAATGTAGATCACGCTGAAATAGAGAGTACTGCTCAAAGCTGCGTGATGCTGAGGGTGTAATTGTGGAGTGTGATTGATTGTTATCGAGCGAAATAGCATGAAAATTGAATTTTGTATTATGCGTTATAAATGTATCAAAGAATATGAATATAACGTTCAAAATGGGGATATTGTCAGAACGCTATTGAAGTGAGATATTGATTGAAAATTGGATGTGTAATTTATGTCCATTCTTCGTGGAATCAAGATTTAATTGCCAATTTGTGTTCCGAACCGACGAGTATTGCGTCAATAAACATTAATACAATTTAAAATTTAGGTAACACAAGTTTCGAAACACGTTTTGACAGCGAGGATGTGAACGTAATTTTATGTAGTCAAATATCGATCAGTTTTTCACCGCTTCCATTGCCGAAGATACTTAATACATGCATGCATACGGTCATGGACGATACAACTCAAGATTCGGCACCATATTTGAAAAAAGACACCAAACTAACCAAGAGGTTCGCAAGATCGTATAACCTCACCTTTGAATAGATACTGTCTCGACTCGGATTGAACACTCTCGAGCGTGGACACATCCGAGATGTCCAAATTCTTACCTACAACTTATTTCATACGGTTTCCCACTCACATAATGAAGAATGTGTTCCACTTTTCAACACGCAGTCAAAATCTCATCCTTCACATACCACATTTCCGCTTGAACTATCCTCATCTACATAATCATAACAAAATTCAAATTCTTTTTACGTGACATTAAACGTTTATCCTTATTGTTCTTCACACATTCGGTATGCAATTCAATGAAGTCGATCAGCTGCATTTAAGGGAGTCAGATAAAGAAAGCTCTAAAATACCACACGAATTAACAGCCTCTTCCTCCTCCTCCACCATATCATCATCATCAACATCATCATCGTGATCATAAAGTTCATCATCAACTTCATCATCATCATCATCATCATCATCATCATCGTCATCAACATCATCATCATCATCATCATCGTCATCATCATAGTCATCATCAACATCATCATCATCAACAACTTCATCATCATCATCATAATCATCATCATCATCATCGTCATCATCATCGTCATCATCAACATCATGATCATGATCATAATCTTCATCATCAACTTCATCATCATCATCATCATCGTCATCATCATCGTCATCATCAACATCATCATCATGATCATAATCTTCATCATCAACTTCATCATCATCATCATCGTCATCATCCTCATCATCAACTTCATCATCATCATCATCATCATCATAATCATCATCATCATCGTCGTCATCATCATAGTCATCAACAACATCATGATCATCATCATCATCAACTTCATCATCATCATCATCATCATCGTCATCATCCTCATCATCAACTTCATCATCATCATCATCACCATAATCATCATCATCATCATCGTCATCATCATAGTCATCAACAACATCATGATCAGCATCATCATCAGCTCCATCATCATCATCAACATCATTATTATGATCATAAACGTCATCATCAACTTCATCATCATCATACTCATCATCATCATCATCAACTTCATCATCATCATCAACATCATCATCATGATCATAATCTTCATCATCAACTTCATCATCATCATCATCAACAACAACATCATCATCATCATAATCATCATTATCATCGTCATCATCATCATCATCAACATCATCATCATGATCATAATCTTCATCATCAACTTCATCATCATCATCGCCATCATCATCATCATCATCATCACCATCATCATCGGCATCATCATCATCCTCAGCAACAGCAGCAACGCCATCAACAAAATCATCACCGTTTTCCACATCATCATCTTCGTGATTAGCTTCCTTCGGTCAAAAGATACCATAGTTTAATATCACAAGCGTTTCGAACGACTAAATAATTCGATGCGCGAGGAGCAATATCTATTGCGACGATCGCACCCATATACAGTACTGGAACCGGCATTTTAATGCGATTCTAGATGCTTAAGTTTTACGTCTAAGAACAGTGACTGTTTTTTCACAGCGATTTCAGAGTGAGTGATCAAGAACAAGTTCTGTCCAAACCGTAGGGTGAAAGTTATCAGCAAACGCCTTTGTAAAACTTGTGCCGTCGACTTCCTGGTTTCAACTCACCATTGAGTATATCTTTTGGAATAGGACAATTTTCCATTCTGTAGACGTGGCCAAGCCACCGCAGGCGGCGCTGTTGTAGTAGGGTAAACAAGCTCTGCTGACCAGCTACAGAAAGCACTTCAGCATTTGTTAACTTTTCCATCCACGATATGTCGTTATACTAAAAAAATTCTCGACTGAATATAAAATCAATACCATATCGATCGATCTCAATTTGCTTGAACGACGACGCTTTTGTATCAGTTTGAACGACGCGTTTCTGTTTCGTGCATATTTTTAAGAATAAAACTGTTATTTTTCGCAACATAAACGTGTACACACTAGGGCACATCCAATCAAGCAAGAATAGTAGCCACAGTACGCAACGTTGTTATACCGTTTGAAAGTTGATTTCAACATATGTGACATTGATTTTTCTAATATTTCATGCAAAATTTGCTGTAGTTATCCTCTTGTAATTGCTTTTTAAACATGTACCATTTTTAGAATAAAAATATCGATCTGAAATTTCGAATAGTTTCGATGATTGTCTACCATTGTTCAATAACTTCCGTCCAAATGACAGCTGGTTGTCCTGTGTCAGTAGTCATCCAAACATTGTCAAGAGCGCCACGGCTAACAGTGGTTCTTATTCAACGATCCGTCATTTGTTCAGAACAGCAAGCAGAAATAGTTTAAGTGAAAATCTAGATGTACACAAATGTTAAATTACCTGCGGCCATTTTGTGCATGTTAAACAATATTCCTGTTGTTTCTTTCTGTTCCGACAATATCAGGTTCCACTCTGCTTTTCTGACCTGTCATTGCCATATGGCTTTATAGACCCTTTTGCTTATTTTAACCTTGATTTGCTGCGCACATTTTGTCGTAATCGCGATCGCGTGGGACGTTCTGACATTTGAAATTTGATTTGAGTTCGACTCGCGTACGTAACTTGGTACGTACTCGATATTGTTTTGACATTGACCCGGATTTTAACTCGGTTAACCCCAATAATTGAGGTATGTCTTTACTATATTTCATTGACTCAATACAGTACTGCTTTTGTTGCCATATCCTCGTTGGGTTCTGATATACCTGTGGATTTTGCGCGTCACTCAAATTGGGACGTTTCCTTGTCCTTGTCAAATACACTCAAAAATTCCAGATCTGAACATTTTGCATATTTTGGAATTTCTTGTTCGTTGTGAACACACTTTCTGATGGTGGTTCGTGTGATCATTATTGTGAAGATACGAAGTGCGTTCGCTATGAGTGATACTCACGAGCTTTCGAATGACATACACAACTCTACCCTCCGGCACTACAGAGCAGCGCGTGGCGTCGGGAAGCTAGCATTAACATGGTTTTAAATTACGAGAAGATGGAGTGCGTCAGCCGCAATCGAACGGTATGCAATTCGTCAATTTCGGTCAAGCGAGCCCTGCGTGGCGAGGGTTTGAAGTGTACCGGTGGGTACGAAATCCACGGACAAATCAGATCGAAGTGATTACCGCGACAGACATGTTTGAGGATCTGTGTTGTGGTTGTTTTATTTGCTAATATAAGATAGGCGAAAGTGATGTGTTGCTCACATCCCGCGAAATTACACTCCACTACAGGTTTCTGGCTGTTTGCCGTCATCACGTGGAGACAGTAAGATAAGGTTCAGTGAGTCTTGAAACAGTGGATAAATGGTAAACAAGGTTATACTTGAATGCCACTGTTACGTAGGGTTTGTACAACGAACCACGATGTTCAAACACATAATCACATAGTGATTCTTGGTAAAGCACTCAAGGCGCTTATGGATGACCAACGTGATGTGTTGCTCACACCCGCCGCATTTTCACACATAAGATAGGCGGGTTTTGGTGCTCACCTCCACGATCCCTAACACACCACCTTCCGGTTTCTGGCGTGTTTTATTATTTGTTTTGTGCGTAATAAGCCCTTTTGACCAATCGGTTTTCTCTTGCGTTGTGCTGACGCATGGACAAACACGATTAGCATGGACAGTATGACCTCAGGATTGAATCGTGTGCAAAGTTAGAGTGGCTGCTAAACGGAAGTAGAACAAAAAGAAGAAGAAGAAGAAATTGGCTTTATTCATATAAACGAATTTTCAGCAGTAACAAAAATTTCACCAAATAATTTAAAACAAATTGACCGACAGGTCCAGATATCAATTTGTCGACTGAACGATTTTTCTTTTCCGTCTTGATCGATAATTTCCACATGTGATCCAGTTTATTAACAAATGGTGTAAACAAAAGTTTTGAGACAAAAGTGTCACAACAATTCCCGGTATCTCGTAATTCGTTCAAAATTGTGCGTCGAAAATTGACCTCAGTTGATACGAAAAAATGATGCATTTTGTCCACAGCTAGCGTTGACATTCAGCGAAAAATGTTGACAAAACCTGCGGAGAAATTAATTTTATGCACGGCCGATTTGAAGGCCCCGCACGAAATTAGGTAGTGGTAACGTCGTTATTGATGACCCGAATGATGTGATAAGTGGCCATATGTGCGCCAACTATCAATTACGGCCACCCTAGCCCACACGCTACACTATGTGTATCGGAAGCTTGCAATTAGCAACAACAATTCGAGCTGTGCTCTTCGAAAACTTCATGGGATTTCTCAAGGTTCTAAAGTTCGTAATGATTTCAACATCATTCACCCATTTATTGTCATCATAACATCACAAGGTTCGACTTGGTATGGCTTTCCCAGTGTTTCCTAACTGGAACTCCTTGTGGCACGAAACACAACGATGATCAAGATCACAACACAGGACTCAGAAACTCTTCATATTTTCTAGCTATCGACAAACAGTGGTGCATGATTGATCGTGTCAAGTTAAGAAATCCCAATCTTCACATGTGAACTTAGTATTACATTTGTATGTGAACGTTTATAATTGAATTACTATATTCATTCACTCCCAATTAAATGAGGATTTAGTTTGTGAAATTACCGTTCTTAATCTTCACAGTTGATTATCAAGCCTCAGTAAACACAAAAAGTTGAAAATATATAGCTTCAACGATTAAAATTATAAAAAACTTTTAATCGAATCTAACTGCAAACGTGATTGACCTTGGATTCAAGGTTTCAAGGTCACCGAAATAAAACACACTCCTTTATGGTGTTGCTCACATCCTAACACTCACATACCACACATTCCTGTCCATGAAAAATAAGCCCGAAAGTTCTCATGCAATTTTTAAAATTAGAATATTTTTCGCGATTTGGAAACGTAACTTTACTCTCAATCGTAAACCTGTCAAGGTCATTGCGGTAATTTATCGATTAGCTGTCTGATTGGAGTTGAAATAATCAATACATATTTTATTAGCTCTTGCAAACTTCTTGGGTTTTGTGGCTGAACCAGTGAAATTGGTTCCGGATCATTGTTTATGAGCAGTGAAGTGTGTACTCAGAGCGCACTAACATTAATCTCATCAAAAGAACATACTATAAACTAGTGGTAAATATTGATTTTTCTCGCTGCTTTACAAAGTCTAATGAGGACCATATAGGCGCAATGAACAATGTTTTATGAACAAACGTTTACCATTCCTCCACTGTTTCAAGCGCATGCGGATCCTGATCTTATAGTTCATACATGATGAGTGCAAACAGCACGAAACCGGTCGTGGGGTGTTTCATGGAAATACATGCAAACGAGTATTTTGGTAAACCTTAGTTTATTCTGTATTATTTTCCGACTGGCTTTGAAATGTCTAGAAAGCATTAATTTATACAAAAATTATGAAAGAAATTATGCTTTCGCTTGTGTGTATGAGTGGCTCAATATAGTCGAACAAAGCAAGCTCGATCTTACCCATACATATCTTCATAATGCGAGATACTAACATCAATACGTGATCATACGTGACGTACAGTTGGATTTTTTTGAGCTCCTATACTTTTGGATACAACTTTCATAATTTCCATCCGATTGGTGTGATTTTTGGATATCTATTTGAATGTTTGCTACAACGGATCTACTCATGAAAGGATTATCCATCTACGACGTGCCATTTATTGTATGGATTTTCTGATGTTCGTTCGTTCATTTGCATCGCTTTCGTGTTTCTGCTGTTAGATCAACCCATCGATGGTTATCACTTCCTGGAACTACTCGGAGAAATACTCAACCTCAAACCAATTTCACACAAATATTCTCAATGGAGACGGAAAAATTCGCGGCTAAATCGGGTGACGAAATATTTTGATAACTCCTCAGATTTCATCAACTCCACACAATACCGTACGAAACCAATCCCAGGCGTATCGATTATTCTGCTGTGATTTGTACTTTTGTTTGACCCCGTCATCATGAAACGCTCTGATGTTCGCGAAACATGCGACGTCTCCGGGACAGTATTGAGTAGTAAAATCAAATCTGTCACGTGTCGCAACAGCTCACACATGTGCCACACAACATGTGAGAAATCATTGACGCCCGAGGGGATATCGATCCTAAATGTTGAAAACATGCCTTGTGTGTGCTACGTGGGTAACAATGGTAGAACTAAACCAAACGAAGTTTTTCCCGTTCTCATCAATGTCGAGCACAAAACCTGGATAATTTGTTGCTGAGCTTGGAGCAGAGTATACAGCCATCGAAGGCATCGCTAGAGACTCTGGTCACCGCTCAGAACTCTCAGCTTACCCGTATATGTTTCGATAAATCAGAAACCACTGACGGTAATACCAGTCAGAAAAACACTGAATCTCAGAAAATCGATGAACTCGAAGGTTCAACTGTTGAAAATGCGCCGGAGAGTCTTGAAGAAAACTCTCTTCATCAAGACTCCATCTTAACAAATCCGACTGTTAAAGGCCAGTACGAAAAAAGTTTCGAAGCCCAAGCCATAGGCTCATCTAAAGGTTCAGCTAAAGCCCTCTCGGATTCTTAACCAAATGTTAGGGGGCAAAATACTTCAAAAGCGGACAAGATAGCTATTCGACTATCAATGTTAGGGATTCGAGTGCCTACTTACTAGGCGACGGGCTAAAGCATGATAAAGAAGAATGAAGAAAGTTGTGCAGCAGCATGGACCATTTTCACTGAAACATTATCATTACTACGGCTAAATCGTAAATCTACTTCGTCGAATCGAATGTGGACCAGCCAAGATTGCTTAAAATCACGGTCAGCTCAGAGAGGAATCTAGAAAACATTTTACTATCCGCTTTTCTTCTGCGTAGGGATGGTTCAGACACAACTGGGAAAGAGCCCGAAACGCTTAGCACCAAACTCAAACTAAGCAAAAGGATGGACGAAGTTTAATCCTTTTGAGAGTCCCAAAAACCGACGAAACAACTGATAAAACAGTGCAGCGAAAACACGATCAGCTACAATGGAGATTCCTCAGTGATATACTTGGCTTGCATGATGTAGCTGTGAACGACACGCCCCCTATACCCAAATCTAATAATTGTAATTTCATCTGTCCTAAGCCACTGAAAAGGTATGTTGGACGCGCCTAAAAATTTGTTGGTAAAAACACTGCAGACTAATGCCCCGATAAATTAGACTAAGCGCATCGAAACTTCATATAGGACAGATAGATGCCACACAACGTCCAATAGAAACACCACCAAGTCAATCAGTAACTGACGTGTCAGAAACAAATGTAGCCGACACTATAGATCAGTCTAATACAACAGTACAACCTCAAAACGATCAAGAATCCTTACAAGCAAAAAAACTTTAAATGGACTATGGAAGAGTCGGTCCTTGAAACATACCCCATCAAACCGGTAGTGGTGTGTAAGGGATGGGGATGTGAGCAACACATTACTCTGGTCATCCATAAGCGCCTCGAGTGCTTGACCAAGAATCACTTTGTGATTCTGTGTCTGAACATCATGGTTCGTTGTACGAACCCTATATAACAGTTGGCATAAAAGTATAACCTTTTTAACCTTTAATCCACTGTTTCAAGGCTCACTGAACCTGATCTTACTGTCTCCAGCTGACGACGGCAAACAGCCAGAAACTGATAGTGGTGTGTAAGGGATGGGGATGTGAGCAACA
>JACCGJ010019562.1:0-14051 GCA_013407085.1 Atriophallophorus winterbourni | reverse complement strand
AGCAATATGAAGCAGGAAAAGCAGATAAGCAAGCGCGTGGAGAAGGGAAAGCAGGCAAGCGGAATACGCAAAAGCAAATGCACAAAAAGCAGCTTGTTTTTGTAGTTTCACTGCATGCGATTTTTTTGGGTTTTTTTGTTTTGTTTTTGTTTTTTTGTTTTTTTATGTAAAATAATACCGAATAAAAAAATATGACACACATAATGAAATACGCTGGCGCCACTGACTTTGGTTTGTAGCCATATCGCGTAAGGTTTCCAGCCAACTATTAGGTGGAGCTTTTGGACCCCACCCAGGCAAACGAATACGCCCAACTGAGCCTAGCGCTACGGTGAGTTTCTTCATCCCAACGCGCCACTTCATGGACTGGCCACCCGATCTTTTCTCCCAGCTTCTTTCAGGCTCTGCGAATAAGGCGCGGTACGGTAAACGGTGAATTAGGCATTCTTAATACCTGTCCTCAACCATCGCAGCGAGCAAGCATCAGCATTTCTTCTGTCGTGGCCACCTGGTCCTCGACCCTCTTGCATACATCTATCATTTGTAACACGATGCTGCAACCGAATGCGAGCAATTCTACGCAGGCAACGGGTATCAAAAACAGAAAGCCGACGGAAATCTTCCGCTCGGATAGACCACGTTTCGCAGCCATAAAGGAGTGTAGCACGCACCACTGCGTTGTACACTCGGCCTTTAGTATGGAGTTAAACATCGCGTCGACGCCACAGGTGGCGAAGGTTAGCAAACGCTGCACCCGCTTTGCGAACACGATGTGAGATCTCGTCCTCGACACAACCTCCAGCGGAGATACCACTTCCAAGGTAAACAAAGCTGTCGACCAATTCAAGATTGACATCGCATACAGTTAGGTTTGGAAGAGAGCCGCTCCAATCCTGGGTAAGTGTTTTACACTTGTTAGGCGCAAAGCACATGCCATACCTTGAAGCTTCAAGTGCCAGGCGGTCCAGGGCTTGTTGCATTATATGAGGGTCCTCTCCCAGAAGTGCGATGTCATCGGCATACTCTAGATCGGTCGCTCGCTCACCCGGCAGAAGTTCAACACCTGTGCCCACCAGGCCAGCTAAAGCTTTTCTCAGGACATAGTCGATCGCGAAGTTAAAAAGGAACGGCGAGATAGGGCAGCCCTGCCGCACCCCGCTGGAGATAGTGAACGAGGACGACAATTGTCCGTACGCTCGAACCCTGCCCGAAGTTTGGCAATATAATGCTTTCAAGATCCAAACATACTTCTCGGGCACTCCATGTCTCAGTAGACAGTTCCAAAGACTTTCACGATCGATTGAATCGAATGCCGCTCGGATGTCCAGGAATACCACGATAGTTGGTTTACGAAAAGTGTGGCGTTGCTCCAGTAACTGACGGAGTGTGAAAATTTGATCTATGCACCCTCGGCCGGCACGAAACCCAGTTTGCTCCTCACGGATTTGCTCTTCCGTTTGGTACTCAATCGGTGAAGCAGAATGGATGCCAGTATTTTAGGAGCTACTGAAATGAGACTGATACCCCGATGATTTTCACAGGAATCGCGCCGTCCCTTTTTGAAAATAGGAGCAATTATTGATTCTCTCCAAGGGATCGGAACGCGTTCCTCAGCCCATATGTTGGCGAACAGCGTTTGAAGTTCGCGAACTAAAGCGAAACCGCCATCTTTGAACAATGACGGAAGTAAAGCATCAGCACCTGATGCCCGATGGCGCTTAAGGCTCCGGACTACACTGTAAATCTCTGATTGAGTCGGAGCCTCAAGAGAAATCGACCAAGGGGTACAGTGTTCCGTATTCTCGAAATCAGTGGGTGCAGAAGGCCAGTTAAACTGTGCTTCAAAATGTTCTGCCCATCGCTCCATGCGTCTGTGCATGTTAAAAACTGGCAAACCAGCTGCTTCACGTATCAACTACATGGTAGTGCTATGAGATCGTCCGGAGCTCGTGTATATCGCTCCTCGCTATGCACTCCACGCCTTTTAATATCACACGTACGCTTTGTGTTGAAAAACGCAAGGATAATACCCGCTTCTCTGGGTCTGATAGGTTAAACCTTTAATGTTTTTTCTTCATCGTCTTTTGGACCTAATTCCTATGTGGCTTACGTATGAACATAGGGCTGCAACGACACTACTCTACAAGGGTTCTGGTTTATGTCGTTTTTGTCTAGTTCGTACGTATCATTCCGATTCTCGAGTTACATGAGCTCGAGGCGGTCGAATCGAAGGCTAAATCGTTGAGTTCTTTATCCCCTTCTAAAGCCGAAGACAGTCCAATCCCAAGGCATCGACACCACAATTTCTTCAACGTTAACAACCAGGTCCTTTGCTTGATCGGCTTGTGACGGACGCCTGGTACTTGCAGTTTTTTATTGCGAGGGAAATTTCGTGAGCGCTGAGTCTGTCTTCGGGGAAGCGGACATCACTGCGGTCATTGCGGTTGGATGTAAATGGAAAGTGGATGTATTCCTCTACACCGCATCTGGAAGCTATAGTTTTAGCACGAACCTTCGAGATTCGTCGGGACAGCTGATATTTGACCTTAATGACAAGATAGATAAGCGGGTTGAACATTTCGTTCAGCTACTGAACCGCCCGTCAGCTATCAGTACAGTAATCAGCGCCCCGGTACAGAGTCGAGGCTACCCGATCAACTGGGATGCCCATTAGAGTAACAGATCTCGTGTGTTTTGCAGCGAATGAAGAACAGTAAATCTGAACTTATGAAGCCCTGTACTGGCGCATTATTATCTCCACGGCACAAACTGTTTTTTTGTATCTGGGAGACGGAAGTTTTCCCATTAGACTGGAGGATGCCTACCATCCTACCCAAGCCCAAACGTGGAGATAAATCTGTGTGCTCCAACTACCGCGGAATAAGTCTCATCGATACAGCAGCTATACTGCATGCGACGCTACTACTTACTCGGTTTTCTACCGAACGAAATCTGCACATTAAACTCAACCGATGTGGGTTTCGTCCCGGGGTGGGAGGCGTAAATCGAATATTCACCGTAAGTAGGATTCTGGAGCACCGTGCACATTACCAACAGCAAACGATAGCCTGTTTTATTGACTTCCGGTCGCGTTCGACTCCGTAGACCGTGGCTGTTTATGGGACATCATGCTCTCGGATGGGGTCCCCCTGATGTTCGTTAGCCTAATTAGAGTCCATTACAACTCTTCAAGGGATCGGGTTCGCGTCTACGGTGAAGAATCTCGCAAATTTAATTTGCACACGAGTCAGTCAGGCAATATTTCCGTTATCCTCAGTTCTGTTCAACTATGTCGTATACTGGATTAAGAACCAGGCATTAACAGACTATCAAAGGGTTCAAGTTTCAACCGATCTCTGATCTCGACTACGTCGATGATGTAGTTGTTTTTGGCGAAAGTGCTGTAAATAATTTTAGATCGTATTAGTTGCACTGCTGCGAAAGTCGGCCTCGAGATAAACGCAGCAAAACAAGGCATTTTTAATACTGCTACACCAGACATCGAGCCACCGAACGTCCAGGGCTGTCCGATCGAGTATGTTCCAGTCTTCAAATACCTCGTTTCAAATATGTATGTATGTATACTGACCGGTATCTAACACCGCCGTTCGAGCGAAATGCAACGGATTACCTCCGCTTTCCCTTCACATCCAACGGCGAGGACTACAGTGGTTTGACGACGTACTCCGAAAGACAGACGAAACTCGTCCTCGACCTCAAACCCGTTCCTACCTGGCCTTACCGCAACACAATGTAGTGAAAAGTGTTCGTGACCGATCGGGAAATCATATTCATGATAGAAGAAAATTTATAATGAATCGGTGAGAGCAGTTTATTGGCAACGTTTCGCTTCTGACTCAGAAGCTTCGTCAGACCAAGGGTGTCGGTACGAACCGAGATCAAACTTAAATACCATTCACCTCACCAATCCAAAGCAGGCTGAAAAACATCACAGGCCATGATGGGTGCTGTGCTCGTTAAGATAGACAGGGGTGATCAGTATCAACTGACGCACCACCCCCCTAATTGTTTTGATCGTGGCAGGTGTGAATGATAACTGCTGACAGGTTAGCTCGATTGCGTAATCGGTGCGCACACTAAGGGTCACGCGCGTTAATGTGTATCCGCTGCAGAACCGGACGCCAGATTGTGGAGATATCAACCCCACCCACCTTATTGACTGCATTCTTACCAGCCTTTGTTATCTCAATCGTCTCGGCATGATGTCGTTATGTTTTTGTCCCTCGTCTTATCACCATTACGCTATCAAGATCAACGCTGTGACCTGTGTCCAGCACGTGTTCAGCTAGTGATGAACTTACCAATAAACTGCTCTCACCGATTCATTACAAACTTTATTTTTTCATGAATATTACCACATCACAGTTTATCGTGAGCGTTGAGGTGTCAATTCACACAGGCAAGACCGGGGTCAGGGGTCAATTAGCCTGACCCGGTGTGTATTCACGTCACTCTGATACAAGTGAACATGGCCAAGAGCAGTTGACACTGGCTCAGGTGTATGGTATTGTATGAAAGCACAAGCCTGATCCAGGCAAAATGCAGCACAATCAGAGACTGTACGTATGATAAGATAGCAATGGTACAGAAACTCCAGCGTGTTTCAGCATACAGCTCACTACCGGTGGCCAATCAATGTAGCACGGTGTTAGCCGCACAGCACAAAGTACTGCATGATTGCACATCCGCGGTGTACGGGCAGTTCAACCGACTAGGCTGATGAGCCAACTTGAAGACATGTCCTCGGGTTTCGGAACTGTGTGTCATCAAAAGCAGCCCATGGCATGGGCTCACGTATAAAAATGCACCATTGCATGTGCAGTTCTTAGCCAGCTTAGGATTGGTCAGGTGAATGCAATTTGAACCTGATCTCTGTTCCTACTTACACCATTGGTGTCACGAAGATTCTGTTACCAAATGCTAATATTCATCTTATAATTAATATTGAATTAGAATTTTCAAAAGTTGTTAAATACTAACCACGTTTAACAAAGTTATACTTGTATACCACTGTTACATAGGGTTCATACAACGAACCACGAAGTTTAAACACAGAATCACATAGTGATTCGTGATCAAGCACTCAAGGCGCTTATGGATGACCAAAGTGAGATGTTGCTCACATCCCCCGAAACTTTGTTTACCACTTATCCACTGTTTCAAGGCTCACTGAAACTAGTCTTACTGTTTCCACCTGATGACGGCAAGCTGCCAGAAACCGGTAGTGGAGTGTAATTTCGGGGGATGTGAGCAACACATCACTTTGGTCATCCATAATCGCCTTGAGTGCTTGACAGCGAATCACTATGTGATTCTGTGTTTGAACATCGTGGTTCGTTGTACGAACCCATATGCAACAGTGGTATTCAAGTATAATTTTGTTTACCATCGTTTCAAGGCTCATTGAACCTAATCTTACTTCCCCACCGGATGACGGCAAACAGCCAGAAACCGGTAGTGGAGTGTAAGGGGGGGATGTGAGCAACACATCACTTTGGCTAACCACGTTTGTTGTGCACGTTTAAACATGTGGGTCAACCGACTTTGACCATGTTCACTTCGATTAGATAGATAAACACGGGTTGAACAAATCGATCATTGATCCGGTGTTGTCGCCATTAATTGACACCGGGTTTTATTGGCTGCTAAACTGTAAAGTCAAACAGAAGTGCTGAGTCGAATGCTACTAGTCATGTTCTCTGCCAGACTATCACCCTCAGCTGACAGGCTTTCTGTGCATAAACGAAACGTTACTAAAATGCTGTAACCGATTGTAATTTCTTCCCACACGATCGAGCCAAAACATTCCAATAAATGCATCCAGTTTTGAATTACACAGCCCAAGTTTGGATATTATGGCTACAAAATGACACTGCTCTGCCGAAAACGATTTATCACAAGGCAACCGATCTTTTGAGCTGACTGTCCAACCTTCACTGCTATTCTCCAGACTTGGTATGTGTGCCCTCGTTTTTACGCGGCAACAGAATAACGACTAGAGTCCGCTTTAGTGGAAAGAAACTTGTACGCAATCGGTTAGAGCAGCTTTTGAGTAACGTTCTACTTTTGACACGGAAGCTTGATCAGACAAAGGGTAAAAGTCAGACGGGTAACATGTCAGAGCTTGTGTTTCAGAAGTGAACGCTACCCCCAAAACTGCTCCATCTGATTGCATACGAAATTCTCTTCATTTGAAATACAAGATCGGTACCAAACATTTTCCAATAATCTGCGTCCGCGTTACGGTTTTTTGTTTGGAAAATGCATTGCGCATGTTGAAACATAGCAGAAAAGTAGTAGTAGTAGTAGTGAATTCCAATAAAAAAGATGATGGGACCGAAAGAGACCATTCGCCTGCAAGTTTAAAGGATTGGCTTTTGGAATAAAAAATTATTGCAATCATCAAGACAATCCACCTTCGTTGTATTATATACGTCGAGGTCCATTCAGAAGCTGCAGATTTTGATAATCCTGCAGTACGTGTTACACCCTCGTGTGCTTTATACACTGCCGATGTTCATGAACCATTGTTACACTTTGTTTTCACTCATGCTTTCACAAGTTTTCGCTGTTTCTCTCTCATACTGATTCCGTCAGGATGCTGCAGAAAACTCAATTCCCTTAAGTTTAGGAAACAGACAAGCCGTTGGATACCCAAAAAGCTCACGTGATTGAAACGGACCGCTTCTGACACTTCACAACCTCTCCCACTGATTTCATGGTATTTGCGTTTTCCTCAATGAGCCAACGGTTTCATTCTCAGAGGGTTTAAATTAAAATTAGTGACATTATAAACATCTGAAGGTTCTAAAAGATCTTGCTAGCTCGCCAACCCATCGACATCTAAAATACTTATTTGCTCGATAATTCAAGGTCACTATCGATCGGCTAGATCAGTCAAATCGACCTTTTCGTTTAATTGGAACTGAAGAGTGGTTGGCTCTGGTAAAATGCCAAGAAGCAGTTCCCCTAAAAAATCTTCTAAAGGTTCCAAAAGTCCGAGCAAAAAGTCACCGAAAAAGAGCTCACCGAATAAGAAAAGTTCGCCTAATAAAAAACGATCTCCTGGAAAGAAGAATGCAAGTTTGGAGCCACCAGTTGATGCCATCATACAGACAGAGGAAACCGCGGTTTGTTATTTATGTCTCCGATCATTCAAGGATTCTGCCGCGATACAAGCTCACCTCACTTTAATGAACCACATGGATCCTTTTGATGCCAAAGAACAACAGTGTCGTGCCTGCCAAACACTTGTGAACATAAAAGACGTCGAACAACACAAGTGCACTGTCTACAAAGCCAACTTTCTGCGCTTGATGTCTGGCCCAGTTGTTCTTCAGTATGGTCCACCATATCGCTGTTTGTTCTGTCGAAGTAATTCCTACGGTTCTCGCGTGGGTCTGGCCATGCATCTGCTCTGCTATCATCAACCAGGTAAAGTGAATGGACGATGCGGCATGTGTTCATTCACATATCCCGAGCCACCACCTCTTCCTGCTCTCAATATCCCAGCTCTTCCTGCAGATGCAGACGAAGAAAAGAAGCAACGGCACGCGTTAGAAATAAAAACAGCCAAAGAAAAGCAATTGTGTGAGATGGATGTTAACAACCCTGGCCTAGTGGATCTTACCCTGCACATGAATAACGAGCATGTGCCAGCGTATACACTTTGGAATCGAAGAAACGCTCTTGAAGACAGTGGACTCAGATTTCCTTACGCGTGCCCCCTCTGCAACTGGGCACTAAAATCGAATTACGAGTTTCATGCACATGTTATCGCAAGCCATGGAAATAAAACGCAAATCCAAAATGATTTGAAGGTGTGTGCGATCTGTAACTTCACAGCTTCTAACGACGCGGGATTGAATCAGCACATCATGATGATGCACACAAAACCCATCAAACAACTCGGTAGTTTGTGGATCCGAAAAGAATTGTTAATGAACGTAACTGATCCAGGTACGACCTGTATTTATTGTTGGGAAACATTCCGCTATGACTTCCAACTACAAGCACACATTCTGGTGGCACATGTTACTAAACATGCGTTACGGTGTGGTTGGTGTAAGGTGGACTTTACTTCTTGTCCTGATCCGATCCTCGCCTTCATGATCATGCAACACCATGAACAAAATCATGGCCGCACATTGCACGAGACAGCCCTGAAAAATGGCTACACTTTTGCTCCTATAAAGGATCCACTTCCTGAAGTTCCTGACAGAGAAGTATTAATCGAAGCACGTATGGTCGCGGCTGGGAGAAGATCCGCTTCACCCAAGAGCAAAAAGTCACCAAAGAAATCTCCAAAATCAAAGTCTCCGAAATCGAAATCTCCAAAGTCGAAATCACCCAAGAGTAAATCTAAAAAGTAAACAACGACAACGAAAGATCGATTCCTACACGGTTTAGTTACGTCGTGAAAAATCTTGTTTGCGGTGATTATCATATCGCATTCAAAAAAGCATCATTTGAACACGTTTATTTCGTGTGCTTTATTCTTTTGTGTCCACCAATCGTGGGTCAATTTATTCATTCAAAAAGAATATTTATGTTATATAAACATCGTTGTGCCGATTTGATATGGGGAGCTCTCAATTGTGTGAAACCTCAGAAAACTTTAAATTTCAGAAATACGTTAAAAGATTTTTTGGGGTCGATCGAGTCGTCCCTGTCATCAAAATTAATTTGAAAGCAATTGATTAGATCAGGCTTCTGACAGACCAAGTGTTTTAATAAGAAGTGAAACGTTACCAAAAACTGCTGCTTCTGTATAGACGACAGAGGGTAGCCCTGTGTTCTGTTCACTGACATAGTCCAGCCTTTTATGTGATCGCCATTCAGATGAACTGGTTTCATTTAACGGTGGATTGCCTTTCCAACACAGCCATCAAGCATGTGTCAAGTGCATGTTTGAACTGCTCTTCTGTGGTTGCAGCAACGACTGTTCCCGGGATAGCATTCCATATGTTCACTATCTTGGTGAATAAGGTGCACTTGTCAGCAAGCCACTGAGTTCTTAGCTTCGTAGCATGACCTCTCGTTTTGGCACTCGTTTTGAGTTTAAATTTGAACGACCGTATGGTATGTTCCCTTTTTCATTACAGACATAGTATATTAAAATCGCCCATGATCAGCAATTGAGCAGTATGACGACTTGAAGCATTGTAAGGACTCGACTTGTTATATTGTGGATGCATGTAGTACATTAGTGAAGCTTTTAAATATAACGCAGACACCATCCATCGTCGTAACGCAAGAGCCGAAACGACTGATGACGACAATCGTGATTTGAGTTTTCTGATGGATTACATTACAACGGTTCGGGCGACAACACCCTCGGAAGCTTGCGGAGATAGACCATGTCAGCGGCTATCGAACGATATGCAATTCGTCAAAGCATGTCAAACGAGCTTAGCGTCGTCAGAGCGTGAAAGTGAACCGGTTCGTGTTTGACCAATTGGCTTTCCCTTATGTTACGGGATTCGTAGGTGAACGCAATGAGCGTTGGACAGGTTGACCTTAAGGGATATTTGGAGAATATCTTGTTTACGATTGTGACTACTCATCCGTGCCAAGCCCATCGAACTATTCACAAAGTTGATCACGACGGTCCATAATGGAAACACTGATTTGAGCTCATCAGCAGTGCATATCCTTCGCTTCGGGGGTGGGATTCGAACCCCCGACCGTTACCATTGTAGTCCCACGCCTTAACGACCTGGGCTACCGTCCACCGTTTGACCGATCGCAATTAAACATTTATGAACTGTTCTCCAGACTGGCACATTTGAGTAGCTTTGTTTGCCCGACCATTCCAGGAGCCAGCAACATCTGTTGTGGTCGCCCAACCGAACAGATCTCCGTGTCAGGTCTTCCCATCGGATATAGTGTAAGCTAACACCGATTAGATCTGATGGGCATAGTTTTTTAAGGGATATTTGGAGAATATGTTGTTTAAATTTGTGAACCTTATTTGACCTTAAAGATGGTTCGGGATGCAATCAACAAGTGTGTGTGCGAAACGTGGGCTGACGTGGTTAGTGTTGGATGGAGTGTTTTGAAGCTCGTACAGACAACGTGATAGACGTTAGAACAAGTAACGCTATTGGGCGTGGATTGAACGGTAAATGTAACCGATTGTACAATCGTCTCTATTAGCGAGGCTCAACGAACACCACAGTATATCAGAATGGCTGAGTTCGGGTTGATTGATTTCGTAATACTAAGCTAAACGTTCATTAAAGTAGACCGCAACTCTACTGCCGGATTTTAGGCGATCACGACGGAGTTGTGATATGTTCGGAATCGAGAGTTGAAACTCAGTCATGTAGGGTCAGAATCACTTTTGTGTAACTGCAACTAGATCGGAGGAAAGTCTTCCACGCAGCTTGCTTGTTAGTTAAATACTCAGCATTCGCAATCAGGCACTTGAGCGTTTTTACATTACACGATGAAGCGTTTGGAAATATAGTTATTGGTCCGACTCACGGCAAGCCAGACCATTTTCGTTTTTTGAACATCTTGACTATCAGTAGCGAGATTGCCATCAAACTAGAACTGCGATGATTTACGGGGGAGCTAGCTTGGACATAATTAGTCTAACCTCTGGCAGAAGTATTGCGCAGTGAGATTTCCAATGGATGTTGATAGCTCATTACATGTCGGTCGTTAGGAAAGTGATTTTAACAGGACTGGGCCCATTGCCTTTGTGGTTGACGGATCTAGATATTCTAAATATGTCTACAACAGTTAAGCCATGAGCTCCAATAGGATGGGTAATATATAACCACTTATTCAAAGCACGTTGATTGGACTCCGAAGCTGATATGGCATCAAAATTTTCGGGGACACCGAGGAAGATTATACTTCGCTGAAAAGTCGAATCACCCTTTCTATTCCAAAAGGACATGTCGGTTTGGATTCGGCAGGTCAAACCGGGCAAAGCTTTGTGCAAATATGCGTTCAATTGTCCGTTTTTTAATATGATGGTATACAGCTCGTGCTTTCTAAATGCTTGGACCTGGACCACCCACGCAAGACACGAACGGAAGCTGAATGCGTTGTATCAACGAATCATCCGTCGTATCTTAAACAAATCGTAGATGGACAAAGTGACCAATGCTGAAAGCCTTTCCTAAAGGTCTCTCAGCATATTAACTAAACTCTCGACTAGCATTTGATTATATTATAATCTATAATTATAGAAGGCTTTTGCTTTTGAAGCACAGTTTCGATTCGAAGTCACTTTAACTTTTCTTTGCAGTCAAGCAGCTAAATTTCGTGATGTAATACCGCAGTCAAGATCTGTTCTGAGGCGACGCGAATACCCATGAACTACAGCATATATTTAGCTCGAAAACAATTCCTGTTCTATTCACACAATTAAGCGAATTCCTTGGTGGCCGTTCTCTAAACAGGTGCCTATTACGAATAAAAATGCTCATTTGCATGCATTTCCATCACACACACACCCCACGACCTGTTTCTTGCTGTTTGCACATATCAGATAGAGACAGTAGGATTAGGATCCGCATGCGCTTGAAACAGTGGAAGAGTGGTAAACAAGTTGCGCTTGTATGCCACTGTTGGATAAGGCTGGTATGCCCAACCTGCTCAATCACGTGTCTTAACACGTATAATTGCGTGACGGAGATGCATGCAAATGAGCATTTTTATTCATGGTCATTGGTTGAAACCCAGTCTATATGAGTGGGGCTCATGTGATTCAACAGGTTGGTCGTACGAACCTTACTCAACAGTGGCATACAAGCGCAACTTGTTTAGGTGCCTATTACGTTCTTCAGGATCTAAACCGCATTGAGCCTGCGAATTACCACACAGTCACTCTGCTCCCTGTGCTTTCCAAAGAGATGGAATCTATTGTATCCAACGATTTGATGGCTTTCATGTTCTTTCGACGCCAAACCTGTTGAACTCCACCCAACCCCCTGTATTGACTATCCTAAGGTTATCTTTTAAGCTCACAGCTTTTTGTACCATAATATACGATTGATTGTTGATTATTTCATTGTTGAATGAAATACGGAACAGGGCCGTGATAAATATTTGGAAAGGGAAATATATTCGCACATTCGACTGACTGTTGAAATCGAATGGAAAAATGGTATTTTTGTTCGACGGTTAATCACAGAGTTATTGGAGAAACGATTCCATTTGACGACGAATGGCAGCATCCACGTGCTGATTTAACAAGGAATTGGCCACCGTGCTGCCACCAACCACCTGCTCCCAATGCGTCAACGCGGAACTCATTTGCTGAATGAATCCAGGACGTGTGGCCAAATCCCGTGGATGGCGCGCAAAGACCTCGGTCACTTGTTCACGCGACTCATCACACAAGACCTAGAGAGGAGGAGGAAGAGAGAGAGAAAAACAAAGGCATATCGACGATGGTCGTCACTTCAAATGCAGCTGAATAACACAGGTGTAATTGGTTAGACGGGAGCATGTCGTTCTGACGTGAATCGCAGCTGCTGTTCACTACCTCACAAGTCGCACGGATGTGCAATACTTATTCACTGTGCAGATAACACTGTGTGCTAAATTGATATGCCATGGGTACTGGGCTACATGGTTTCAAAGGTTGTCATAGCCGGTTGTCATAGTCTATAAAATGCTCCCATATGGCGCGCGTCTCAAATAGCCTCTGACAACCAAGTCCAGCTGCTGGCCTGCACGAGTGGCTCCACGAGCCCGGCGGAACTGGTTATACCATCAGGAGAAGGAGCGAAGGCGAGTGACTGGCGTCTGAAAACCAGTTTGCTTCGTGTATATGGAGCTCGTTAGCCTGGGAGAGCATTTCATTTAAGGGAAGGAAAACCCTGATTTTAAACCTCCGTTGCATTGCGGGATACCCAATCGCGGGAAAGGGTTCGGGAGAAAACCCCGAGGAAAAATCTGGAACGGTTAGTTGGTGCACACCAACTCTTTCTGGCAACTCCCTGCTGCCTTGCAGGTCGCACTTGGTTGTGCAAAGGCTAGAGAAGCTGACTCGAACAAACGCCGAATAGTGCTGGGGACGCCGCTTTGTACCCAAATTCCCAAGACCCTTCATTGGAGCCGACTCATCCTCCAGGAGGAGATAGTCGCACAAAGCAAAGCAAGCTGTATGCGGAAACAAGCACGAGTCTTACTGCCATTTCTTCTTTCTTATATCCGACTATACCTTGACGGTATCATAGCCCATGTGCCAGCAACAGCAGAACTAGTTCAATCTGACAAGTCGCGTTTGATAATACGCGTGTTTTATCATCGTGATAATGCAATCCGAAATGAAAAAAACCTTTTGACGAGCGAGTGAAAAACTAACTTGAACAAAAGCGTTGATCACCGGCTGCAAGAACTGCGTGTGTACGACATCAAGCAGGGCTCGTTGTTCCAGACTAGCTTCTGCGGTCGGCGCGTGAAGAGATAGAAACGCACATTGCGCCAGCGCGCGCACACACGCCAGGACCACACATCGCCGATCAACTTCGATCGTCACTGAATCCAATTGATTTAACCATTGTTGCAAACAGCGTTGAAGTAGCTCGCACAAGAAGACACTTTCAACCAGACCGTCCAAATTAGACGCGTTCAGCAATTCACTGGTGGCCAACACGTTCCTCAGTGCGAGACA
Source organism: Atriophallophorus winterbourni (assembly GCA_013407085.1). Classification (NCBI taxonomy): domain Eukaryota; kingdom Metazoa; phylum Platyhelminthes; class Trematoda; order Plagiorchiida; family Microphallidae; genus Atriophallophorus; species Atriophallophorus winterbourni. The sequence goes on along the minus strand of JACCGJ010019562.1, from coordinate 391 downwards.
GTCAGAGATGTGTCGAGTTTGGTGAGCAATGAGAAGCAAGCGTAAAAAGGCGTCCCTGCGAAAAAGAGTTGAAATAAGGGGAGGATAGCACGGCTCTTTTGTGAACACGTGGTGTGCTGTTCAATAATTTGCAGCGATGAAGGTCTCAAACCATTAATAGGGTAAAAAGCACTAGCCCGTTCAAAGAGGATGAACTTGTAAAAGTAAAGTTGTCACGACGAACCTATTCAATCGTATGTGCCCACCCATGCGGATAAGGTTAAACCTACGGTATTGAACAAAAATGCTCATTTGCATGCATTTCCGTCACCCACACCCCACGACCGGTTTCATGCGTAGGTCGGTACAGTAGGATCAGGATCCACATGCCTTGTGTTAAGAGGGCACCCTC
>JACCGJ010019561.1:0-15017 GCA_013407085.1 Atriophallophorus winterbourni | reverse complement strand
CCAATCGAGCGTCCAGAATTTCTTTCGGTGGAAAGCTGCGGAGAAGCGCCCACCACTGCCAAAGGGTCAATCCTTTTTCTCCGTGTGGAACCTCTGATGGTCGTAGGACTAGGAGAATGTAGTTGAAGGAGCACCGCGCTATAATCGATGCACTGCCAAAAGGTAATTTTCTTTCTTCTCTGTTTGCAATCTCTGATGATCGCGGTGCCAGGCGCTGTAGTAGTAGGATAGTAGTAGGACAGCAACGCGCAATAATCGATGCTGGAAAAAAGAGAAGGCAGTTCCTCCTCACCAGCACGGTGAGAGTTCAGCTGATGGAGAATCAAGAATAAGAAGTTGCTCTGAAATTTCTACAGTGAATAGCGAGCAAAATGAAGGGAAACCTAAGCATGGTAAACATGGGATGTAATCAGAGAATAACTTACCCTAGTCACGGTCTAAACCCTGCTTGAATGTCGAGACGAAACTACAGGAGATGATTTCTTCATGGAGCTTGTTCCAGAAGTTGACCACCCCGATGGTGAAAACGTTTTTCATAGAATCTAGTCGACATCGTTCCTTAGCAAGCTTGAGTGCGTGTCCGCGAGTGCCCAGCTTAGGACTGAAGGTAAAGATGTCATCTGGATTAACGCCGCTTAAGCCCTTTAGGATCTTGAAGGTTTCAATCAAATCACTTCTCAAAGGACGACGCTTAAGAGAGAAAAGACCCAGAGCCCAAAGGCGATCAGCATAACGTTTCACACGCTGACCATCAATCATGCGTGTTGCTAGTCGCTGGACGCTTTCAAGTCGAATGATATCCTTCTGGTAGTGAGGACACCCCGTCAGTATTATAGCGAATTCTATTATCATGCTTGAAACCTCTCGGCTTCCATTCATTCACAAGTTTGAACCGAATCGTCCACTGACCTGCAAACACTCAAAACCTCAACTGACATCGTCGCCTTGTCAACCTTACGACGGTCTATGAGGCAGTTATTTAGTGATTTGTACAGTCTCATGTATTGTGTCATCCTAATTTATTAACTTCGATTACCGATAGAGCCATATTGATTTATCGATTTCTTTTTATCGTCATCACTCATATTTCATTTTCAGTTCGTTAATTCAGTTGACGTTATTCATCTGTTAAATCCCATTTATACAATCTCATTACACACCATATTGACAATATATTCCTTCTCCACACGGTATTCATTCTCATCTGGTTGCCTCGGATTCAATGTTGTATGTGGACATAACAAAAACCCAAACAATTTATCAATTCATTCCTCACTATCCACTACAGATTTAACACCATTCACACGTTCGCGTGCATTTTATATCGGCGTGCGATGTGCGAGGGTTTCAAGGTTGTTATTGTTCGATTGGTTTTGTGGATAAGATCCCAATTATGAAAATACTCTAATGGCTTGTGAACCATCTGTCAACCAAGTCCTCACCATGGCCTTCCGTGTGAACCGGTGGGACTGCTCCTACTGACGGACGAAGTTGTCACAGCAAGAAGATCTTATAAGTGGTTAATCTTGCTCTACAGAAGCTACGTTGAGATTTTCGGTAAAAACAACCAAATTATTGACGCAGCCACAATTTTAAGAATTCAGCAAACAATTGGTCTACAAAATTTGGAACAGTAATTCCTTGGTAATTATTACAGTCGCTCGCAATGTATAAACAATTCAATAACTATCAGTTATAATGCTATTCAACATACTCGATGAGCACATGCGCAAATCTCTCGTCAGCAATGCTTTCGCTCTTGCTAAACTGCTGAACGATCTATTGAGCTTATGAAGATTTTTTGGAATATCTTGGTGTTTATTGGTTGGTAAACCCTCAAACGTTTTATGGTCATGCAATGAAACCGTGCTGCGCAGGAGTGACGCTAGTTTCGTCAACAATGCTGATACAATGTGAGGCATTTTTTATCACATTTAAATGAAAAGATTTGTGTGTATGGATATGCTCCAGTTTAAAACCTCACATTGAGCTAACAGTGGCCTTCAAAAACGCTACACGTGTGCTCAACCTACTCAAACGGGTATTTGAGACATTTTCGCAGAAAAAAATTATGAGGATTACGAATACATACTACATACCAATCATGGAATACAGTGTGCAATTATGTAATACTAAGATTGTAATCGTTATGTACGACGTAACCGAATGAGGCTATTACATATTCCCCTTACTCGCACTAAAGTTCAAGAAAACCTCTTTTTAATTAGGTATACACATCTTTGGAATTCTCTCCCACTCCATTTTCGTATGTGCACTTCTACAGGTAAATTTAAAGCACTCGTAAAATCCCTTACTGCTCCATCGCTATGCAAAATTCTCAAAATAAACACCTTTTTAGACAATATATTTTGTCACAGTATTCCTGGTTATTGAACCAATTGTAAGTGTTTTGTACATTAGCACACGCATAGAACAGTTCGCAATTTACGAAATTCATGGTATTATTAAGTGTCAGGTTACCTAAGGTCTATGAATGTTGCATCAAAACCTGGGACCCGAAGTATATGTATCCATACTTATAGTATCTTTATTGTATCTGTCTAGGCCTGGGCAACCTGGGCGTTTCGAAATGGTATTCTATTTCGAACCTGATAGTATCTGAGCCAAAGTGCAGTCTATGACTGTGCAGAACTTTGCCTGGCTCAGGCTTGTGCTTTCACATCACTTCACTTCACTAGGCTTATTGCACCCACCTTTTGGTTCGAACATAGTTATCCTTATCGTTTCAATTCAGGTTTTTATCATAAACAAATTTCTCTAAATAAAAAAATTCGAAACATCCCTGGATTTTCTTTTCATTTCTATTTCGTTGAGTTTTGCATTTGCTGGTTTAGCGAAACGGTCACGAATGTTTGCAGAAATTTAGAGAAGGAAGTATGGGGAGAGTCATTAGTGAGAGTGTCATTAGGAAACGTATCAAAAAATGGATCCAGCTCATCAGTGCTGGAACTTTCCTTGAGCATTGCACCCGCTATTACCTGTAGTTTGTTAGTAGGCATTTATTTTATTTATTTATTTATTCTTATTAACAATTATCAGCCTGTGGTTTGTTTGAACTTCTGTCGCTTCGGACAAAATTGAAATTGAGATAAGGGATATAGAGGTTAGACAACGCTATTTGGAAAAAATGATGTGTCTTTAATCCGAAGACCAAAAATTTTCAGAAAATAATTCCGCCTCCGAGACTCGAACCTGCGACCTCAGGATACTCAGGCGAAGCACATGACCGTAAACCACTAGGTCACTAACGCATTGACTAAATTAAAAGTATTTAGCTAGACTTTTTATTGCTACACCTTTTTTCAGCCTAGCCAAAATTGTTGGTGGAGATAACGTTTACCCTCCATTTTCTAATGTTTTTTTCAATTTAACTTCGGTTTTTTATTCACTTCGTAGCGGTTGATCCAACGGAGATTTCACCACTAACAAAGTACGTCTCTGGTTATTGAACGCAATAAACCGGAACACAGTTCTCAACGTAACACGGCATACAGATCCCAAACAATCAGACGATAGACTTGTCCCAAAGCAGAACACGAGCGCGGCGTGAATCGTATATTCAAATTGTGTACATATTTTACATGTTTCATTATAACAAAACAAATGACAAAATATGTAGGATTATTGTAATAAAATATACCATGATGAAAACACCATAATACTCCCTCCCTAGAGCGTTAGAAGAGAGTGAAACGCTCGAAACAAAAAATTAATCCGCATAGTCTGCAAGATTTGCGGGCCACCTGACGGTACGACCGGAACGAGTTCGGGGACGGATGGGGGGTGAGTATATACATGGTTGGGTAGACTGTGTGGACTGTGATGAATGTTCACTTGGATTTGAGGGACTGGGTGAGGATGGAATAACTACAGTCTTAGCAGTGCTTTCAATCTTGGTTGGAACAGCGTCATGTTCGGAAGAGACAGCAGACCCAACATAGGCGACTTCGAGACGATCAATGCTGACGGTGTCGTGCTCACCATTCTTGTCGATGACAAAATACTTTGCATGTCTGCTGATTACTTTGAAAGGGCGGTTGAAGGGAGGGTTGTAGGGAGGTTGAAGAGGTCTACGAACCTGATCCGTTCTAACAGAAACAAAATCACATGTTCGCAAATCGGTAGGAAGATAAAAAGGACCGGTATTGGAACGGGTACTAGTTACGCGTAATTGACGCATGAATGTTCGTGAACGATTTACGTAATGAGGAATGCTAACGTCAATTGGAACGTCAGGTGATGCGATCAACTCACCTGGGAGACGAAGTGTCATGCCATATAGTAACTCAGCCGCAGAACAAACAAGACCTTTTTTCACAGACGTACGGATACTGAGAAGAATTATTGGCAAATGCTCTGTCCAATTCTCTGTATTTCCATGAGACATCAACGCAGCCTTCAACTGGCACAGGGATGATATGCTGTAGTTCGAATGTGGTTCGTACCAAGAAGGTTATTTAACTCACGAAACAGGGTTGAATGAAATTGGGATTCACGGTCAGTGGTTATGGTTGATGGAACACCAAAGTTGCTAATCCAGCTTTGCAGAAACGTTTTCGCCAGCGTTTCCGCACTAATGTCAGGATTAGGAACAGCTATGGGCCAACGGCTGAAACGATCAATACAAGTGAGAATGTATATAAAACCATTGGATATAGCCATGGGACCTACCAGTTCGATGTGGACATGTTGGAAACGTTCGCGCGGTAGAGAAAATAATCCAGGGGCGCTGATGGTATGACGCTGTACTTTGCTGCGTTGACACTGGATGCAAGATTTAGTCCATGATTAAAAGTCTTTATGCATACTCGGCCAGATAAAACGCTCGCTGATAGGTTTGCGAGTAGCGCGGATACCGGGATGAGAAACACCGTGGATTTGATCAAAAACAATTCGTCTGAATGAAGCGGGAACCAAAAGACGGGGTCGGGTAGTAGAAAAATCACACAATATATGCAAGTTTGAATTGGGCACAGGAATTTGTCGAACACGAGAAAATGATGATGTGTCGTACTGTTGGAGTTCCGGGTCGTTCTGTTGTGCAAGGGCTAGCTGCTGTAGATCCAAGAGTGAATGACGGACTGCCGAAATTTCCATACGGAAAAATGCATCAGCAACAGTATTGGATGGTCCAGACAAATATTTATTATCACTTGTGAATTGGGAAATAAAGTCCAAATGTCGGATCTAACGAGGTGAATATTTATCTGAAGCAGCAGCGAGGGCAAATGTTAAGGGTCGGTCCAAACAGTGAAATTGCGACCTTCTAGCAAATGGCGAAAAGGACGTATTGCATAATAGATGGCCGACAATTCACGACCAAACGTACTATATCGCGTCTGAGCTGGTTGAAGACGTCTGGAAAAGAAAGCAAGTGGTTTGGTGATACCGTCGACTCCTTGTTGAAAGACTGCACCGACTGCTTCTTGAGAGGCGTCTGTGGCGAGTGATAACTCCGCATTGGAACACGTAGACATGTACTTCAGTGAAGTAGCTGCGTTCAAGGCAGACTTTAAACATTCGAACGACTTGATGGCTTTGTCATTCATCTTAAAATCGCGCTCCTTTCCGCGTAGTAAATCTGTCATTGGTTGTGATACAGCGGCACAATGTATAATGAACCGCCTATAATAGTTCACAAGACCGAGAAAACTTCTCAACTGGCGAAAGGAAGTTGGGCAGGGATACTCACTGATGGCAGATACTTTTTGTGGCACAGGTTTGATACCAGAGCTGTTAACAAAAAAATGAACGAGGATTTCCAAGGAAGCAACTCCAAACCAACATTTGTCAGGATTGACAATAATGCCGTAATGTGACAAACGCTGAAAAACTGTATGCAGGTGTTCAACGTGTTCTGTAGGAGTGGAACTGACGATAAGAACATCATCAATATACACATGAACAAAAGACAAACCTTGAAAAACCTTATCCATGCATCTCTGGAATGTTTGAGCAGCATTTCGTAGGCCAAATGGCATTTTTAGAAATTGGAACAAACCGAATGAAGTAGTGATTGCGGTCTTTGGGATGTCTTCTTCAGCGACGGTTATCTGATCATAGGCACGAACTAGATCCACTTTGGAGAAAACGGATTTGCCGTTAAGGGATAGGGCGAAATCGTGTATGTGGGGGATAGGATAACGATCAGGGACATTCACTCGATTAAGAGCACGATAATCACCACATGGACGCCAGGCGTCCGCTTTGTTCTTTTAAACCATGTGCAGGGGGCAAGCCCAGGGAGAATGAGTGGGTCAAATGATAACAAGCTCCAACATGTGCTCGAATTCCAATTTGGCAACTTCAAGCTTTTTGAGAGCCAATCTGCGAGGTTGGTAAAAATGGGCGTATCGCGGGTCAAAATATGGTGTTTGACATCGTGTTTGACAGGAGTAGTAGAGGATGAAGGTTTAAAAATATCAAAAAATTCTGTCACGAGGGAACTGTATGTAAAGGATGTTTCTGGGATAAGCACACGAATTGTTTGTATGGGTGAATTACAGAAAACTCCCAATGTATTAAGCTTCGTTAAATTGTAAATGAGCTTACGATTAGCCAAATCAACAGAAAGATTGAAATGAGAAAGGAAGTGTGCACCCAGAATCGGTACTATTATATCCGCCACAATGAAAATCCACCGAAAGTTACGTCTGAGACCTAATTCGACAGAAAATGATCTTTGACCGAAAGTGGGAATTCTCGTTCGGTTTGCCGCCTGTAACGTAAACGAAGACGGGTTCTTGCGTTCCATACTGGATGGTGGGATGACGCTAATTTCGGCACTCGTGTCGATGAGGAATCGCATTTAAGTGGCCGTGTCGGTAACGTAGGAGAGACGGCTTTGAAGGGTGCACAGAGAGCTACCGTGTCTACTATCTGGCTTCGCGATCCGTTAGAACGACTAGTGGATCGTTTAGTGGGCTGACGAGGATGATGATTTCGTGAGTTACTTCGGGATCGTGCGATGTTTTGTACTTGCAGTGACAAGTTATGGAACATCAACTTCAACTCTTCAAAATCGCTCAGAGTCTGTGTACTGGGATTTTTGTCACTCGTGTGCCTGACGTGAGTCAAGGTTACGCTGTGCGAGATATCGTGAAGTTCGACTGCAATGCGTGCCAAGTGTTGGAGACTGGTGTGCTTGTCCATGATGGCTAAGACTTTGCGGACGTTGGCTGTAAGACTCAGCTGCCATAATTCACGAATGGTCTTGTCGTCAACAGGCTTGTCTGCTTGTAATTGAAGCATATGTCGCAGGTGTTGTGAGGGAGTGTGATCACCCATTTCTAAGCCGGACAAAAGTTTCCGTAGGTTTTGCTTGTCAGTAGATGAAATGAGTGAGATAATGGCATGTTTAAGTGCATCGTACGGATTATCGGCCAGGTGGTTGTAAATTAAATCAGCAACCTCCTTTGCGACTGACGATGGCAACATGCCAACTACACGATTATACTGGGATCGTTGAGTTTTTACGTGGTAAGACTCGAAAAGTGCTTCGATCTGTGCGAACCAAAGGCGAGGGTCGTTCATACCAAAAGAGGGAAGACTAAAGTGCGACATAGTGTCGGTAGAAATGTCCTCAGATGGAGTATTAGAAAATGCTGATTTAGAATCCATTTAGTAAATGAAAAATATATATGACAGCAGAATCAAAATAACTGGGAGTATATGGTAAGAACGAAAATTTCAAAAAGAAAAATGTTCGGGGCTCACCAATTTGTAGCGGTTGATCCAGCGGAGATTTCACCACTAACAATGTACGTCTCTGGTTATTGAACGCAATAAACCGGAACACAGTTCCCAACGTAACACGGCATACAGATCCCAAACAATCAGACGATAGACTTGTCCCAAAGCAGAACACGCTAGCAGCGTGAATCGTATATTCAAATTGTGTACATATTTTACATGTTTCATTATAACAAAACCAATGACAAAATATGTAGCATTAATGTAATAAAATATACCATGATGAAAACACCATAACGTTTCTTCAATCACATCCACCAACATCCCGAAGAAGTCAATTCACATGTTTATAAAAGAACTTTCTTTATTTCATAAATTTATTTTTACTTTGACAATTAAATCTTCATGCGCACCATTAATTTTATATTTTTTTCTTATTTTTTTAATCCCTGCTCCAGAATCTATCGCATCCTTTCCATTTGCCTAATTTGAGGCTATCTAGATGAATGTTTATCACTGTGTGACATTGCGCGAAAAGATTAACTTTCTTACCCTTGTAAATTTACCATTATTTATTAAACGGAAAAATATTCGAAAATCCTGCTCGATAAGGTCATTTTTACAATTTGTTTGTTTTGTACACATTGATAACCTGATCATGTTTTGTATGCGTTGGTTTACCAAGAAAATAGTATTATTATTATGTTATCCGTGGCTCAAGAAAAATGTTGAAGTTTTGTAGCGTATCTATCATCACACAAGTAACCTAGTTCTCAGCATCTGATTCATGCCATTTTAAGATAGGGCCGCTCAAATGAATCTCTTCGACTTTCCCAGTCGACGAATCAGAGAAGAACTTCTCCTACTTTACAAATCATTTCATAACTCAAAACCATTCATTATAAGATTTATTCATGCGAAGTGATACCAGAAATTATCGGAATAGTGGATATGTGCTGGTTAAACCCAATGCCCTCCCGAACTGTAGAATGTGTTTTATTCTCTCCGTGTCAGCGAGGCAATTTACAACACCACCTGGTGAACGCACAGTTTGTGCTTTTATACTTCTAAACATTACTTGTAACTCCCTGATTCTATCTGGATCATCCTTACACCATTCGGAGTCGCTTGGAACGATCTATTTTACTCAATCATTTTCATTGTCATGTGATCAATATTTCGGAAGTTCCTATTTTCCACATTCCCGTGGAATTTTTTGTGTGCGTGCAAAATTTGTTGCCGCTGTCTCGACTTGGTCAGGATCTCTATCATTTAGGTCTCTGTAATCAGCACACACCCGACGTCGTAGCAATAACTGAGGCATGGTTCCAACCTCACATGAGCGATCGCGAGCTCTTTATTCCAAGCATGACCCTTTTAAGGATAGACCGCTCAAGAACACATTGTACAATAGCTGTTTACCACCACCAACTTTTATACAGTACAGTAGTTACAGACAGGTCTGAAAAAGAGTATATCGTTCAAGTTGAAGTTCGAATCAGGCGACAGTTGCATCGTTGGTGTAGTATACCGTTCTGGAACATCTTCCGATACGCATAATGAAAACCTCCTTAAAGCAATGCTCTACGTCGACAATAGCTCAATTCACAATAGCTTATCATGTGAGACTTCAATCCGCCTCAAAACATAAACGAGTAGATCATCCACCCCGATCACTAGACTACACATTTCGCGAACTGTTTGATCACATACCTTGTATAATCATGTTTTCCTATATACACAACAACGAAATTTGCAACAGATATCTGGTCTGGACCTAGTCTCAACCTCTAACGCCATGGCCTTCAAAGATGTTCATTATCACCCGCGGCTGCGTCGAAGAGAACAACTCGTTCTGCTCTTCTAATACGTAAGCAACGCCCGTAGAATGGTACAGCAAACAAAACAAAATAGATAACTGGATTAAACTTGTTATATTGTAACAAAAGGGACTTTTGATGAACACAATACAAATTTCATTGATCCGGACACGCATTGCAACATCCTGACAGATTACATCATCAACATGACGGATTTAAATTCTAACTGTTCCGAAACATAATAGCAATTCAGAATATCAACAAGTCACCGAGACCTGACGGAATCACACGTGCAAAGCTAAAGTTATGCGGTAGTCGATTGTGCAAGCCACATTGTGATTTATTCAATCAAGGAAGGATGTTTCACCGATTGACTGGAATAAAGGAACAATAACACTAATCTACATAGGTAGAACGCGTTCTGACCCAGCAAATAACCGCCCAGTTAAACTTCTTCCAGTGATCTCAAAAATTCATGCTTTGAATTGTGTGTGAAAGAATTATAAGTCATATCCAAGCTTAAAACATGTGCTCTAGAAATTAACGTGGATTAATGAATTCTCGTTCTTGCTTGACTAACCTACTAGAGACAATGGACGTCTGGTCCGGCTCAAACCGAGTCGGACCGAAAACGTCATACAGTGAACCAAATGTTGATTCAAACTGGTAGCGCGCAATAAATAGCTCACAAGTTTCAACCTCCCGATCACTTATTGTTAAGCCAGATCCGGTATCACACTGTCTGACGCCTTATCATATACCACAGGATTCATCGCTACATCGAGCAGTATCGATCAAATGTATATATACAAATGCTCAATGTTTAGTCAACAAGTTTGCGGAACTCATTGATATCTGTTTGGAAAATTCTCCTGATCTTATTGCTCTGACAGAAACTTGGTATCAGTCGAGTATGACGGACAGTAAACTTTCTATCCATAATATGACACTTATTGGTCGAGACCGTGATGGCCCTGGAGGTGGCGTTGCATTGTATTATCACAAGCGAATCAAGGTGAAAATCATTACAGATACTAAACTTTCACTCACCGACACACTTTGGTGCTCACTTGACCTGGAAATTTGATGATAGTTGTACGATTGCGGTTATATATCGCTCACCAACTTCGACCGCATAACATAACGATGTGTTAGTTGAAAGACTTCATCGCATCAGCGCTCGACTTTACGCTCAACTTCTGATTATTGGGGATTTCAACCTCCCGCAGCTATACTCGATAGACTCACACTCAACGAACTCATCGAATCAATACTCAACGGATCTCCATTGGGGCTGAGTGACCATGTGATGGTCGTGTTCGATTATATCTGCAGTGCAACTAGACTCAGTGACGAATCGAAAGTCATCCGTAGAGTAGACTTTCGGAGACTCAAGAAAACACTCTCTGAGCTAATCGATGTTCAACTTGATTCTATTGACTCAAATACACATTGCAATACTTTGATGAACTACCTCCAGCTGCAAATCCAGTCTAACTCACGATTTTTCCATAGAAAATATGTCCACGCCTTCCGTTTCTCGGTACGCAGCGGAATCAGAAAATAGATTTCACTAAGAAGGCGAGCCTGGGTCACTCATCGCAATGATGTCACCCCTACATCCTGGTTACAATTTTGCAGAATACGTAACACAGTCACCACCTTCATTCAGCAGGACAAACAACATTACTAACAATGTATGGTGTAACGAATGGAAGAAATGCGAAATTATTGAACAAAATTGTGAATGAATGTTCCAAAGTTAAACAAGGGGTTTCATGGTTGTGACAAAATGAGGATTGACCGTCATAGTCCAACAAACGACAGATGCACTTGCGTGCTTTTACTCTCAATTATTCTGTTTAAAACAGCAATAATCGCATCAAGAATTATTAAACACAGTGTTACCACTAAGTTAACAGGTGATAGATCAATTCGTAGTAAAGCGACACCTACGACGATTAAACACGAAGGAATCTCCCGGAGAGGACAACAATACCCCAGCAATTATTCATGTGTGTTGTACAGAGCTTTCACTTACCTCAGCTGCCGTTTTTATCTAGAGTCTTCGCGAAGGTAGTGTACCTCTAGCATGGAATGCGGGTGTGATAACACTAATTTACAAGGGTAGCTGTCGTTGTAACGCAGCAAATTACAGACCTTTAACGCTGCTACCCTGTATTTCGAAGATCATGGAGCGCATCATTAGTGAATGTATTGTGTGTCATCTTAAAGCAAGAGGTCTTTTGTCAGCAGCACAACACGGGTTTCGCCGGACTAGATCTTGTCTGTCGAATATACTGATCACACTTAAAAAATGGACTATGTCGCTCGACCAAGGCTACACGGTTCGCGCTTGTTATATTGGTTTATCAAAGGCCTTTGACTTGGTCAATCACAGCAAAATCTAAGGCATTATGGAATAAGGGGTAACCTGCTGTCGTAGTTAACAGATTATCTGACAGATCAGCATGTGCGAGTTCGCATTGTCGGTGTGCTTATCGAAAAGTATCAATGCTACGAACGGGGTACCTTAAGGTTCAGTACTTGGGCCTATCAATTTTTCCTGTTATACATGAATGATATTGCTGAAATAGTTCGGTGTAAGCTAGTTCTTTTTGCTGACGACATCAAAATATGGAAGCAAATTCGATCTACTGAAGATTGTTTGATGCTATAACAGGACTTCGATGCTGTTTATCACTGGTCCCTATTAAATTAGAAGCCTTACAAATTACGAAAATGTAATATGTTACAGCTAGGCCGTAATTACGACCACATATATCATCTAGGCCACGGAAACCTAACTTGGACCACCGCGGAAAAAAATCTCGGGATTTGGATCACTAATAAACCTGAAACCAAATATGCGTTATCGAAAGTGTGGTAATCCGGCATGTGGTATATTAGGGATTCTGAGGAGAATTTTTGGGCGGTCCACGCCCAAAACACTTTCCCGCATATAAATACTTTTATTCATCCAACGATGGAGTATTTGATCCCAGCGTGGGCAACGTAGCTGCGCAAAGACATCGACCTTTCGGATAGAATTTACCACCGAGCAACAAAGCTACTTGATAGGATGCAGGACTTCCCATATCAAGAGCTAATGGCCATACTTGGTTAGCCTGATTTTTCACAGAGTGGAATGAGGATCGACGATATTCTGGCTTACAAAATACTGCCAATCGAAAACCACCCGCTCCGAGATCTTATAAAAAAATCGGAATACACGAATTCACTCAAGTTGTCTCGCAATACCGCACTCAATACTTGATTGTCGGCGTCATTTCTTCAATGTGCGTATCTACTTTCTATGGAATGCACTACCGCAAGAAGTTGTGAATGCAACAACATTTGATGTTTTTAAAGCAAAACTAGATGCATACATCCAAAAACACCCCATAATCGGCCCTTTGTATTGAATCAATATGAATCCAGACAAACACACAACAATGTGTTTTTGATTACATTTTTTTTTGTAATAGTTGTCATCCAATAGTACATGTAAAGCAATTGCTTTTTTCATCATAAAATCTAGATTCTTGATTCTCGATTCTCGATTCAGTGAATGAGGTTGGCTGCGTGTATGAGTGTTACTTGGACATATCAAAGGAGTTTGATCGCACGCACCATTCTATACTCTTGAGCAAGTTGCAGGATGTTGATATTAATTGGCACTCTCTCACGTGACTGAGAAGATACCTTCTTGACCGCAATGCAACTGTACGTATCAATGGTATGATGTCTAGCTACATCGATGCCACTGTCGGTGTCCTACGAGGTTTGATACTTGGTCCGGTTCACTTTTTGGTCTACATCAACGACCTCCCGAAACATGTCACAGCCGAAATGGTTCTCTTCGCACATGATGCTAAACTTTGGATGCGGAACACGTCAAGTGTAGACTGTTCGCGCTTACAACGCGATGTTGATATATGGAACAGCTGGTCATAGCTGAACAAGCTTCCATTCAACTTCAGAAAGTGCAAAATGATGAAAATAGGTAATGAATTCTCAGTCACCTGCAAACTTGGATCGTTTTAACTGTAATGGACAACACAAGAAAAGGACCACGGCATAAAGATTATCTGAAGTCTAAAGAAGATGCAATGCAGAGCGATGTACAATCGATCTCGCAGCATGCTAGATATGATTCGGCGTACATTCGGTCATTTTTGCCGTGAAACAATTGTCACGCTCAGTGTTCAATTACTGATTGCAATGTTGGGCACCAAGGCTGCAAACGTACATCAAGCTTCTCCAGAGGATTCATCACGGAGCAACTAAAGTAGTTTCCTGTCACCGCCATCTACCACATGAGAATCGACTCGTGCATTTTAAATTGGATACACAGCCTGACCGGCGGGTTCGATTGGATCTAACCCTAATTTATGAAATAATGAAATCAAAGATGCACCCTCGGAGGCGTCTATTTCACCTCCAGTCCAGCCATACCACACGTATTTACACGCTGGCATTTAAAATTCCACATTCTCACTTGGAACTGCAGTCGTTTCTTCCATTCGGTGCACGTTTGTCTCTTATGGAACTCCCTTCCGCAAGATTTTGTACAATCATCTTGTGAAAGGATTTTAGGAACAAATTGGATATATTTATGCATAGTAATTCCACTCTACCTTCTGTTTATGTAACACGACATTTATCCTTACAAAATTTTCCCACCTTACCGATATACACTTGACAAGTTTACTAACTGCAATTCCATTAATTACTATTGACTCCTTTACTTTCACTTTCAAAGAAATAAAAGATATTTCCCGTCGAAGTATAATTTCTTACAAGCCCGATGGTGTAGGTTTTATATCAGCCATCTTACACAACAGCAGTGAAGAATTGAACTTACTCTTATTAAATCTTTTCAATATTTCTCTCAAATCCGGAATCTTTCCAACTCATTGGGAACACTGGATTATTATCCCTCGTTTGAAATCTGGTAATTCGAACCTCGTTACAAATTATCGACCTATTAATCACACTTCTATTCTATCTAGCTTATTTGAAAAGTTAATTAAGAAATCTTTGTTGGACTACATTGGCCCAGATGCGTTCTCCCGAGTCCAACATGGTTTCCTAAACCGAAAATCTTGTGCAACCTGCCAGTTAGAATATTTAGATCACATAACCAGTTCACTAGATCAAGGATTATCAATGATTATTGTATTCCTAGACATAAGCAAGGCTTTCGATCGGGTTCCACATACGCTACTCCTTTTGAAGTTATCATATATTCAGGTATTCATGAGCCTTTATTAGGCTGGTTTTATTCTTTTCTGTCTGATCGCACCTTTTCAGTTAGCGTTAACGGTGTTAATTCACCTAATCAGCCGATTCCATGTGGCGTAATTCAGGGCAGCGTTCTAGGCCTCCTTCATTTTCTCATCTATGTTAATGATCTGCAAAGTGTTGTGAACCACTCTTCTTCTTCTTCTTTTTCTGAATAGACGGCAGGAGAGGACTACA
>JACCGJ010019560.1:0-31523 GCA_013407085.1 Atriophallophorus winterbourni | reverse complement strand
ATCAGGAACTTTCCCATTAGAATGGGAACATTCCGTTGTCATTCCGCGACATAAGTCCGGATCACTACATACAGTTACCAATTATCGACCCATTAATCACACACCACTTCTAGCTAGAATATTTGAGAAGCTTGTCAAACAGGCCACCCTAGCATACTTGACACCAAACTATTTTATATCAAACCAACACGGATTTCTCAACAGAAAATCTTGCGTCACTTGTCAACTAGAATTTTTGAATTACGTGACACAATCACTTGATTCAAACCTTGGAGTCATAGTTGTATTCATTGATATTATGAAAGCCTTCGACAGGGTCCCGCATAATCTACTCCTTGCAAAATTATCTGCTGTAGGTATTACTGGAAACCTACTTTCGTGGTTCAAATCTTTTCTTACTGGTCGCACCTTTTCGGTAGATATAAATGGCTACCGTTCTAGAACTTTACCAATTCCAAGCGGAGTCATACAAGGAAGCGTTCTAGTTCCACTACTCTTCTTGATATTTATCAACGGTATACTATCAGTCATAACACACTGTAAGATCTTTTTGTTTGCAGATGATATAAAAGTCGCCATAGCCTTTCCATCTAACCAGACTAACGACTTTATATCGAAATTGAACCAAGACCTGTATGCTCTACTTCAATGGAGTATTCGAAACGGTCTTGAGTTCTCCACCAATAAATCAACTTTCATAAATTTCAACTGTATCATACCAAAAGATTCGATCATCCTAAATAATACACCACTACAACCAGCACAATGTGTACGTGATTTAGGTTATCGATATTCGGGATCACTTACATTTCATGAACAAATTTGCTACTTAATTTCTAAAACAAAAAATAATATAGGTTTACTTCATAGATACATCTCTCTGCCCCAGTGCAAGCTGGATCTCTACAAGTTACATACACTACCTTTATTAGATTACTGCAACATTATATCTAGTAACATTACTCGGTCTGATAGCTATGCTTTAAAAGGCATCCAACGTTCTTTCACACGATCCATTACCACCAGTTCGGACAAGCATTCATATAAGGAAAGATGTCAGATCCTAGGATTGGAACCATTATGGTTCCGAAGAATAAAACAAAATCTTATACTCTTTTACAGAATATTGAAAAAAGATATGATTGACATTGATTTAAAATTAGATTTCAAAAACTCTGAAGTATATAATCTTCGACACAAAAACAAAATATGTTTACCGAAAATCCACAATCGTATACGAAAAGATTTCTTTATTTATAAATATTCTCGATTATGGAATTTACTTCCTAATAATATAAGATTGAGCACTTCACAAACTGAATTCAAAAAGCAACTCAACTCTTTTTTATCTCCGGAAAAATTAGGTAAGCTATTTCTAATTTATACAACTATAGATAATTTATGCTTATACGGCATAAAAGGCTTCTAATATTTTTTCAGCAATAAAAATTTCAAAGTGACATATAACTTTTTTCTTGAGAATTTACTTTTCAGAATTGTTGAAATTCAACAAAATACACTCTCGCAATTCTTGAAAGGGCGATGCAACTCATATCTTCGTGAACCGATGAAGTGAACTCCTTATACAATAATCTGCGTTTGAAGTTGCATTTGGAACATCATACATGAATAAACATTGCGGTCCAGACCTACCAAACTGTAATTAACCCATTTCAAACAATTACTGTCGTATTCGTTAAAAACATGAACCTTCATCATTTATTTTTTTCGATATTCTATCAACTTCATGTTTTGAACAAGCTACCATCTGTACAAATGTTATCAAACTATTTTTTTACGGTTGTCAACCAAAAGATTTTTTATTTATGTTTGACCTTAACATTTGTATAATTACCGTTTTATTTGATGTACTTATTCAGTTCAGTTCAGTTCAGTTGCACAGGACAGTAAGTGGCGAACGAGCCAATCGAGCGTCCAGAATTTCTTTCGGTGGAAAGCTGCAGAGAAGCAACCACCACTGCCAAAGCGTTTATTCTTATTGTGGTTTGGACATCCTCGACGATCGCGATGCCAAGGGATTATTCATGAAAACAAATGATCATGCATGGCTTGACTTTGTGTATCCAAGAATATACATTATTTTTATTATTATTATTATTAAAAAAACTCTTTTTCATTTTTCAGCATGTACTCTCGTTCCAAGTTCGATAAAGCCTTTATCTTGAGGAAACATTTAAACCACTTTTGGTAGAAACACTTGAAACGCAATTCGACCCAAAATAAATGTTGCTCAAGACAAAAAAGAAAAGGAAATTACACCAATAACGCCTCCCTTAACTAAATGTGGTGTTAGCTCATCCGAATTTAATAAAATGGACTTACTGAACAATGTTTACCTAGGTCCTCATCTGGTAAAATTGTGAACACTTTGTCCAGGACTCCCCGTCGTCTAGTTGCTAGATCCGAGCTCCCGCCGAAAAAGCAATGTTACCGCTCATTCTACTAAGACAGATATCGCTCTCAGTGTAATCCGCACAAATATCCTGGAATCGACAGATTAACGTTTTCAACAAGGAAAGCACATGAGATCAATGAATGGACCAAGCTCTGTACACACATGGGCTTGAAAGCTTTGGTACCTACATCGATGACGCGCCTAAACCGGCATAAAGATTCCCCTCACATATACCGGCAGCGCCTATTAAGGGTGACATTGTGAACTAAATCTGAAATGGAAGAAGTCATCCTCAATGCGTATCTACTCAGTGCTTGTCCCGGTTTGACCTGCCGAGTAAAAGTCGACATACCTTGGTGGGAAAGGAAAGGTTAATCCACTTGTCAAGACCACTCTACTTCACGTAGTTTAATATTCCTCGGTGTCCCTGAAAATGTTGATGTTGTATCACCACCGGAATCAAAGCAACATGATCTGAATCAATGGTTATACATTGCCGATCCTATTGGATCTCGTGATTCCATTGTCGTAGACACTTTTAGAAAACCCAGATCTTTCAACTACAAAGGCAATGGGCCCAGTCCTCTGAAAATCACTTTTCTAACGGCTCGCTATGAATACTGACTGGAAATCTAACCGCTCAAAACTTCCACCAGACGTGAGACTTAGTGTGCCCAAGCGTGTTCCCTCACTAAAACCCAGAGAACCATCGCAACCACAGCCTGATTGCAATCTTGTTACTGACAGTCAAAATGTTACCCCAGAAAACGAAAAAAGTCCGGTTCATCGCGAGTCAGACCAATAGATAAAGTACACGATCCGACATTGTGTAAGATAAGTACGATTAAGTGCATCTATACAAATGCTCAGTGTTAAACTAACAAATTAGCTGACCTATGTTAGCTTTGTGATAGACTTTCACCAGATTTGGTTGCAGTTACAAAGACTTGCTTCTAGCCCTGCATGACTGATGCTGAGCTTTTGATTCCGAAAATGTCACTACTGAGTAACGATCGCGTTTGAAGATCTGGTGGTGGAGTCGCAGTCTACTATCACGAACGTTTGGCGCAATGTAACGTCATCGATTATCCTGACCTCAGCCTTCCTGATACGCTGTGGTGTTCAGTAAAACTAGTCAATGAAGATGAATGTACGATAGGCATCATTTACCGCTCGCCATCATCCGGAAGCTCATTTAATGATAAGCTAATCGAATCCTCGCAACACATCACAAGATGCCAGACTACGCAATTGCTAATCATTGGCGATTTTAATCACCCGCATCTGTTTTCAAGAGGTGAGCACTCCCGGCATTCGATTGAACATGAATTCAAGGAGGTTATAGAATATGCTTCACTGCACAATCACGTTAACCAGCCAACTCACTTGCGGGGTCTTGACCAACCTTCAAACCTTAACCTTGTCTCAACGCCTGAGGCAACCGCGGTAGAGGATATACAATACCTGGCACCACTGGGAAAGAGTGATCATGTGGTGCTTTTGTTTGATTATGTATGTAGTGCAGAACGATCGAGCAAACAGACGAAAGTCATAAGGAAAATACAATTTAAATCCTTGAATATCAGTCTCCATGATTGCAGACACTCATGAGTTTGATTCAATGGATTCTGGCTCATATTACAATTCGTTTGTAAATTATCTGAATTCGAAGATTTACGAAAACTCGACTTTTGTACCGCACACAAATGCAGCTACAACAACCAGTTCGTTATTAAGAGTAGTACTAAGAAATGGTTAGCTGTTATGTCTTGGGTAACTCATAAGAAGTTTGGTACGGAAGCAACTTGGAAGCGATTCTGTAAGATACGGAATCAAGTCACGACTCTTGTAAGAGAAGATACCATGCAATTTCAATGGAACTTGCTTGAGAGAATGGAAAAGAATTCTAAGCTTCTTTACAAAATAGTCAATGAACGATCAAAGATTAAACCAGGTGTATTCTCTGTACTAACTCCTAATGGATTGACCCACACTGCCCAAGATACCGTAGATGCTTTAGCAAAGTTTTACTCATTTGTCTTTGATCCCAAGCGTTGTATCCCATATCAAGTTTCACCACATTCGCTACATTTTGAATTACTAAATGAAATGACTATCAACGAATACATGGTTGGGCGGGAACTTTGTCAACTAAACGAAAAGAAGTCCCCTGGCGCAGTCAAAATTACCCACGCCATACTTAGCAGGTTTCGCGTCGCTTTGACTGCTCCTGTCACTCGCATATTCAATCTCAGCTTAAATGAAGAAAAAATACCACCGCAATGGAAAGCAGGGATGATAACCCCTATTTATAAAGGCGGTAGCCGTTCAGACACAGCAAACTATAGACCGGTAACGTTAGTTCCGGTGATCTCTAAATTAATGGAACGCATTGTGACTGCGCGCATAAGAGAACATTTTAAAAACCAAAATATTTTGACCGCAGCACAACACGGTTTTCGAAGAGATCGTTGCTGATTATCTGAACTTCTTACAACGTTCGATGATTGGACGAATGCACTATACGAAGGTTAGGCTGTACATGCTCGCTACATCGATATTTTCAAAGTTTTCGATAGTGTCAACCATGATATCTTAATCAAAAAGCTTGAATCTTATGGAATAACGGGAATATTGCTAAATTGGATGAGGGACTATCTTACTGATAGACACGTCCAAGTTCGCGTTGGCAGCACCTTATCTAGAAAAATAGACGTCACTAGTGGAGTTCTTCAAGTCTCGGTGCTTTGAAATCTTCTATTCTTGGTGTATATGAATAATATAGTAGAGGACATTGGATGCAACTTGATAATATTTGCCGATGGTATTAAAATATGGAAACGTTTAAGGTCTGTTATTGTCTGTATGGCATTACAACGGGATGTGAGCATTTTATTTCGTTGATCCCAGTTAAATGAGTTACCATTTAACCCTGCGAAATGTAAAATGCTGCAGCTTGGAAAATCTCTCTACCATACGTATCACCTTGGCACGCAAGATCTCGTCTGGACCACAGCATAAAAAGGTCAAGGTATCTGAGTTCCGTTTAACCTTGAGACTGGACATCATTGCCGAATGGTGTACAATAAAGCTCGCCGTATCTTGAGTCTTCTCAAAAGAATATTCTGAATTTTTACGCCCATAACCATACCCCGGGTAATTAACACGTATATACGTCCTGTTATAGAATATTCCATCCAAGCCTGAGCACCATGGCTGAAGAAGGATATAGAACTACTCGACAGGATTTATCATCGTGCTACAAAGTTGGTCTCCCGGTACAGAAATTTGCCTTTCACAGAGCGAATGTTAAAACTGAAACTACACGATTTTACCCAACGGCGGATACGTAGTGACCTTATGTTGACATTCAAAATCCTGCATTCTGTAAACCATCCCCTTGAACACTGGCTAAAGCGCAATGACCTTACTGGAACACGAACACATTCAAAGGATTTAAGCATTCTGCATTCTCGATTGGACACACATCGTATTTTTTTCTCGGTAAGAATTTGTTTCACTTGGAAGTATTTGCCAGAAGAAATCACACGATCAGAATCTGTTGAGGATTTCGCTCCCAAACTCGATGAGTTTATGAGGAACCATGCGGTATGCGAGTGTCCCTACTGATTTTTGAGATATTTTATATATTTTTCATATATATATTTTATATACCTTGTCATCCTACGGTTTTTGTTAAGCTTAATGATTTTTCTATCATACACTTTTCTGAGTTCTGAGTTCTGAGTTCTAAGTTCAAGGCGTTTGTCTTCTCACTGTTTTCCTGATCGCTTGAGCTCATTACAATTTATCGAACTTTATATCAATATCAATGGATCGCTTCCTGAGATTGAATCGATTCAACACTGAACCCAAACACACCAGATAGCTCACGTCATTGGACTCACTAATATTGCACATTATCTAACTTTCTTACCTCAATTGCTGAACTGAAACATGACAAACTAAACACTCTCATCAACTACGTTTTAC
This sequence comes from Atriophallophorus winterbourni, assembly GCA_013407085.1. Classification (NCBI taxonomy): domain Eukaryota; kingdom Metazoa; phylum Platyhelminthes; class Trematoda; order Plagiorchiida; family Microphallidae; genus Atriophallophorus; species Atriophallophorus winterbourni. The sequence goes on along the minus strand of JACCGJ010019560.1, from coordinate 25,114 downwards.
CGAACGTGCATAGTCTAATATCAGACGGTGTCACTTATAAATCTGCCATTTCAGTTTTGAATAAAACATATGTGAAACAAATAAATGAAGTATTTGCCCGACACAGCTTGTTTTCAGGTAAACAAGAACCCTTTCAAAAATATCGATCAATTCGTTCTTAAGTTCGATTCACTGGCCAAGGATTGTAACTTTCGAAAAGTCACGGCAAAACAGCATCGCGATCAGGCTGTTCAAGTTTCTTTCATTTCTAGTATTCATTCAAACACTGTACGCCTCTGTTTGTTAGAAACAAGATCAATGGATCTGCGTTTGTCTATTGAACAGGCGAAAATGCTCGAAGCTGCACAGACTTATTCTTCATCGTAAGCCGTTACTGATCCGAATTTTTGTGCATTTATGGATGCTAAAAAGGATCCGACTACATCCTTGACCAATCCACCTTCAACTGATCAGAATTTTCTTTCTACTGTCACCAGTGATACATGTTTCTTCTGTTGATACGGACGCCATTCCCGAAATAAATGTCCCGCTATAGAATCAGTCGGTAGCAAATGTGGTAAAAACGGCCATTTTCAAAACGTTTTTCGATCCAAGTACTCAGAGAAGTTCACATAATCCACTGAGAGTACAATCCTTTCCACAGTGAATGCAGCTCTTGCTTATCCTCTGCGATTGTGCCCGTCGTCATTAATGTAGTTCCTTTTCAAGCCTCAATTGACACTGGTAGTTCGGAAAGTTTTATTTTCCATTGGGCATCTCATAATTTGAAAGTACCAATTTTTTCATCGCGATACAATTTAACTTTGGCCTCGACCAGTTTCTCCAGTGAAACTAGAGGACACTGTTTTGTGTTACTCCATTTTCAATCTAATAGTTACCATAATGTTAATTTGTTCATCCCGGATGTGCGACATCCTACTCGGTCATTACTTTTTACGGCAACATTAAAGTGTCGAAATTCCTTTTCACGGAAGAAACCTACAATTTCCGTTTGTGGTCTTGCTGTCATGAAGATTAAACCACCTTCTCTCTTCGAACACTTGACTCGTGATTGCAAGCCAATCGCCATCAAGTAAAGGCGCCACTCACCGCAAGATCAGAATTTTATTCAAAATGAAATTCGTTCACTTTTGAAAGAAAATATCATAGAACCTTCTTGATCACCGTGGCGATCCCAAGTGCTAGTTACTTCCAACGATAATCACGGAAAGCGTTCAGTCATTGACTATAGTCAAACAATAAATCGCTTTACTCTACAAAATGCCTACCCGCTTCCACGTATAAATGACCTGGTACATAAAGTCGCGTTTTGCCGTATGTTCAGCACCGTGGATCTTAAAAGTTCATATCATCACATCCCGATTCATGCGTCTTATAAAACATATACTGCTTTTGAGGCCTGTGGAAATCTGTACCAGTTTTGTCAAATCACTTTTGGGGTCACCAACGGTGTCGCCGTTTTTCAACGAATCACGGATACACTGAAAAAGGAAGCGAATCTGATGGACACCTTTGCCTATTTAGACAATGTCACTATCTGTGGCAAAACACCATCAGATCATAACAAAAATTAATCTAGATTCATGGTGGCTGTCGAGTCCTACGGAATCACTCTGAACCCAGACAAATATACTCTCGCAGCATCCAAAATAAATCTTGGTTATGAAATTTCTAATGGATCTATTGGACCAGATGCCGAACGTTTTAGATGTCTTCGAGAACTAGAACCACTTAATAGTTTAAATTCACAACAGCGGATCGTCGGCTTATTAGCCTATTATTCCCAATGGTTAACAAAATTCTCGGAAAAATTCATGATCTGATCCATAGCAGAACTTTTCCACTTCCAAGAAATATTCTAAACATATTCGAATCATTAAAACTGGAATTAGGGAATGCCGATCTGACAATTATTGAGCAAAACGTACCACTGGTTGTCCAGACGGATGCTTCAGAAGTCGCCATTGCGGCCACTTTGAGCCAACAAGGGAAACCCGTTGCCTTTTTCTCCCGAACTCTCTCTTCAGGCGAGCGCAAGTATCCAGCTGTGGGAAAAGATGCCTATGCTATTGTGGGAGCTGTCAGGAAATGGCGGCATTATATGATTGACAGTCACATCAAATTGGCGACCGATCAACGTTCAGTCGCGTTCATGTATGACATTCAACACAAAAGCAAAATCAAGAATGACAAAACTCTCCGCTGGCGCCTGGAATTAACCGGTTTCCATTATGACGTGGTTTACCATCCTGAGAAACAAAATCTTGTTGCTGACGCTCTTTCCAGACATTGCATGAACTTCATGAAACGCTATGCTATCCTGGAATTACTTGCATGTTACATTTCATTCGGGCAAGAAATTTACCTTACTCTGTTTCCGACGTGAAACAAATAGTCAACCAATGTCAAAGTTGTTCAGAAGTCAAACCGAAGTTTTATAATTTTCCTTCCGTCAACCTCATTAAGGCTGCCTAACCTTTTGAACGCTTGAGCATTGACTTCAAGGGTCCGCTGCCATATAAATCTAATAATAGATATCTTCTGACATGTATTGACGACTACTCACGTTTTCCTTCCGCATTCTCATGTTCCGAAATGACTTCAACTGTTGTGAGCGATTGTCTGAACCAACATTTTGCGATTTTCGCCATGCCAGCATATATACATTCTGACAGAGGAGCGTCTTTCATGTCCCCGGAACTTCGGAACTTCCTACACGATGAGTAAATAGCAATAAGTCGAACAACCAGCTACAAACCACAAGGCAAAGTAAAGGTTGAACGACTGAATGGAACACTTCGGAGGACGACTCAGCTTTTGCTAAAATCAACGATTCTGCCAATCAGTTACTGGGTACATGTCCTACTGCAAACATTACACTCGATTCGCTTCTTATAATGCACAGCTTCTAACGCCACTCCTCATGAACATATATACTCGTACTGCCGAAAGTCTACAACTGGCGTATCTCTTCCCACTTCGATAAGTTCTCCCGGCCCTGTGCTACTGAGAAAATATAACCGCACATTTAAATACGATTCCGCCGCGGAGGAAGTGGACCTACTTGAGTGTAATCAAACAATATGCAATCGATCAGCTACCTGATGAAAGAAAGGATACGGTTTAATTAAGACATTTGGCACCTCTCGGTAATCGCTTGACTCTCCCACTTGAACATGGCCGAACATTGTTTTACCAGATAGAAAATGTGTTACGCTCTTCATATGTAGCTAATATCGACGCTTGAATTCCACCTAGCTATGCTTCTTCTTTTTCTGAATCGAAAGCAGGAGGGATAAAATCCCGGTTAAGCTTCATCACATTAATAGACATGGGTGACTTCTGCTGACAAGTCAAGCCTAGTGTGTAGAGGAACACCACTATATCACTCCGGGGATCAAGTCCATCTGTCTCAATAAATGCTGATCAAACGCGCTTTTGAATAGCAGTTATGATGGTAGAGACAGGAGCCCCTACGGTCCAAGTGATCACCACCCGCGTGAATAGCGTGTTCGCATTACCCAGCTTTAGACTTCTAGGTTTCTGCAACTTGAGGTCTTTTCCCCTAGTCGTCGACTCACCTACTAATAGTAAGTACCGTAGGAACTCGTCTCCATATTGACCAATAAGAATACGGAGTGTCAGGAGCAGGTTAAATCATTACCTTCGAAGTTCTAAGGGGTAGAGTTTCAGTAAGCTCCTCCTATCCTTGTACGCAATTCGGTGCATTCCACAAACCATCTTAGTGCCCTCACATTTTATCCTCTCCAAGAAGTCGAATTCGCCTTTAGACTGAGGAAATGCAACACGTAGCCCATATTCCAACAGAGGACGAATGTACGCAGAGAAAAATGTCTGGAAATATTGCACAATGCGGACCAGGTAAGCGACTTCGGCGTAATCGTACAGCAAGACTTGGGTTGCTCCAGCCAGTGCGACAAGGCTGCAAGAACCGCAAACCACAGTGTTAGTCTTCTGAGGCGACTTTTCAGACGCTTTGACCGACGACTCTTCCCACAGCTACGGTCCGCTTACATCCGCCCCCCGCTCGAATATGCAGTCAGTGCGTGGCATCCGTGGCTCCAACAAGAGATAGACATCCTCGAACAGCCACAACGGCGAGTAACAAAGCTTATCAACATCCTTCAAAACATGTCCTACGAAGAATGACTGCAGTATGGCGGCCTCTTCTCAATCCGCTACCGACTTCTCCGCGAAGATTTGCTTTTAAAGTTTCGCATTCTCACAGAGAATCAGCACCCTTGCAAATCCCTGATGCCTCTATCCAATCGACGCAATCATCGTGGGCACAATCTCAAGATTGCGCATCAGAACAGCCGATTGAACAGTCGAAGGCATTTCCCCCCTTCGCATATGCCGTGTCTGGAACGCTCCCCCGCCGGAGGGGGTATGTGCTGAGTCACTGTCTTCGTTTAGGCAACACCTAGACAAACACCTATGGCAATCATATTTCAAGTGACCTTCGTTTATCTTTCGCCATTCCGATCGACCCCATTATACTCACATTCCACTCACATAGCCATAAACTACTAACACTTTTCCCAGTCTTTTCTTCCCAGCTTACAAGCATCAAAGTAGCTCACGCCAAAGCAACCGTCCGCAAGTCCGTCATGCACTGGAGGACGTGGTGTGAATGTGTCTTCGGCTGACACTTCTCCCTATAAAAAGCCACAAATGTCCAATCAAGGTGTATGCTATACGCGAACATGGCCCGCTATAAGGCATTTTTGCCTCCGTTTTTCTCTTAATATGTATGCTTTTTAGCACGCTTTGTGCGACCCTCTGTACACACCACCCAGTGGTTTCTTACAAGCTAACAGCCTTTATTACCTCAATAAAACTATTGACTATTGACTATTGACTATCTCCCTATGATATTATTAATGAAACTCTCACCGTACAGGTAATGGGAAAATGCTTTATCCCAACATCGGCTATAACAACGTACTCCATAACTACAATCCGGATAATCTCTAGGCCTCACGATCGTCTAGTATTTCCAATAGATGAAAATAAAAAGTATTGATGTGGTGGGTGTTTCTATACAGCTTTCTACTGAAAAACATTTTGGACGCTCGATTGGCTCCTTAGCCACTCACAGTCCTGTGCAAACGGAACTAAACCAAACATGATTTTGAAGGTAAACTTGCACTTAGTGAACGGAGAGTAGTCGAAGTATGTTTCGTTGATGTTTAAAAGACCTTGGACTCAGTGAAATATAGGTAGCTTTCTCACAAGCTAAAGATTTGTGGTTTCACAGGTGAAGTACATCGATAGTTAGTTAGCTTCTTAAACAATCACATTAACCACGCTTACATTGCAGGGTTGCTTGGAAAAATCAGTGTTACTCAGTGGAGTGCCTGAAGTTGTAGTAAACTGCTTCCACTTTGTAACTTCGTATTTTGTACATACAATATTTGGCCTTGTAGAGTTACTCGTTTTTTGCACATGTATACTTCATCTGTATTAATGCTTGTACAATATACTTTTTGGCGGTTAATATAATTTTGAACTCGGATTTTGTCTTATTTCGTAGTTGCGAAGTCTGCATGCGTCACTCCGTGCCGGAATTGTGATTACCGGATTCTCCAACATTTTAGCGCTTTCTGCACCATGGATTCCATTTCTGGGATTTTTCTGTGTGGAATACCTCGCTATCGTTGGACATTGCGGGTCTTTCATTGGGCATTTGCTCCTTTGGAGTTTTAGTGAGTTATTTGCATTTTTGCCTTATTGTGTGTAGTACTGGACTATTTTTCTTCGGCCCACTACATAATTAGTGAGCCCTACAAACTCCTTTTCCATTCACCATAACTTCGTATTTGTAAATTTTTGTCTTATTTTTTTTGGAATACTCACTTAACACCCCACCATGAGCGATTTTTATATAAGTAGAGTTCCTACAATACTACAATCACAACATATTCCATGCAATTTTCCGGGATTTAGATGCTTCTAATATCCGTATTTGGTTCGGCCAAATTGAAGCTTTTTTCGTATATATGACATCACCGATGAATCTATTATATATTCCCATGTGGTGACCCTGCTCCCTCTCGACGTAGCTGAACAGGTCCGCGATCTTATTCATGCTATGCCTGAGGGCAAGCCATACGAAATCTCAAATCCACACTAATAGACCGAATTGGTTTTTCCGAGCAAGAGAAGCTCGACTTCCTCTTTTCCAGAATGGCTCTTGGTGATAAAAAGCCATCTCAGCATCTTCGTCAGATGAAAGAGCTACTTAAAGACAAAAGGATTGAGGATAACATTTTCAAACCGTTGTGGTTTGAAAACCTCCCAGCTGACATTTGCCAAGTGCTTGCTGGATTGATTACTCACGTATCATTAGACGAATTAGCTCAAGCGGCCGACAAAATGCTCGAAGCAAAAGAAACCAACCAAATTACGGTTGATTCCGCACCCATCAATTCGCCCTGTCCATGTTCGGAATCAAAAGAACAAGTCGCTGAACAAACTCTTGTGTCAAACTCGCTTTTGTCAAAATCTTCCAACCCACCTCGCTCAAAATTTCTCTCTCTCTCTCTCTATATATATATATATATATATATCCGTAGGTTGGAAAACATATTTAAATGTGCCAATGTTATGTTATGATCGGAAAATTGAGGTTTAGACTCATTTGCATGTGTTTGGAAATATGTGGTCGAACAAGTTTGTCGTAACAACCTTATAAAACTGTGACATAAAAGAGCAACTTGTTTTCATGTTTCAGACGTTTCCTTATCACACCTTTCCTACCTGATCAGTGCAAACATCATTAAACCGGTTTTGGAACATGGGTGTGATGGACATGCATGCAAATGAACATATCTATTATGTAAATCTTAACATTTTTATTGATTGACGTTCGCCCAACTAAAAATGCACATGGCGGTATTGTGTGCGTACGCAGGGGGCAAAAATGTATTAACCTGTGAATGATACATAATGCATTGATTCAAGAAGTTCGGTGAAGAAAGAAAGGTTTCATTCACATGACAAAACGTATCACCATAAATTGGTTCGATTGTAATTTACTGGATTACAGACATTTTGCTTTCTATATGTGCTCTCTGTTAAACGCTCGAATTATTATAATTATAAAATTTCATAAAGAAAAACCCGAAGATATTGTGAGAGCAATCAAAAATGAAGCAAATTATATCTTGTTTTCCAAATCTGACAGAATTCTTTAAATGTTTTATATACAACTTCTTGTACGATACAATTCTGCGTACAATCCACAAATCATGACCAGCACAATAACTGTAAATGTTTCAAACAAACTCAAAAAACAAACAAACAAACATTTTCCGTTCACTAAAAAATTGAATCACTCATCTAGGATTACAGACTAAATTCGGGATCATTCTTCCATCTCACGAAGAATATTTCACAAGATACAATCAGCATTCAATCGGCAAATCTGTGGGGAACTGATGAAACCATGCGATTTTTGAGAAGAAATATCCTACTGCAGGTTCAATATTGAGGCGTTAAATAGAAAATTATAATTTTTCGTTCAATGATTGCGTCCAATATGCCTCAACACGCTTGTCTCGGTAACGTGAGCATAAGATTTGTGATGATTTCACAGAAAACCGCGGAGTTTACTTCCGTTTGTTATTGAATACTCAATATTGTGATGCAAATTTTCACTCAAAAAAATTAGTCGAATTAGAGCGCTGAGTTAAATCCAAACCAGAAAGTATCAATCCCGGGGTGCAATAATGTCATTCGCACCTCTATATGCATATTCTCTATGACATATTTTATACAGACTCACATTTTTCGGATTTGGGCTTGGCCAAATAAGCTGAGATACTTCGTCGTGGTTAGCATTGACACATTTTCCGAATCATTCCATCCTTCCACACATCAGTTTTGAAACTTTTTTTAATAAGATGTTAGAAACAACAAAGATATCTACATCAAACTAAAAGAATGGGAGTTTGGTATGTAGAATTTCTGGATAACGATGTGATATTATTTGATTGAGTTTTCTAATACGGTTGGAAATTGAGTATATCGCGATTGTAGTAATCTCTGATTAATTGATGAGTTGGCTACAATAAAAAACGTTATGTTTCACCGTTTTTTATTTAATATTTTTATAACAAATTGAGTGACAACTAAAGTGATTTTTAGTCGGTTCAATCAATTTTCAGCAAACTGCGAAGCGTTTTCCAAAATCCGACCAAGCAACATTTTTTTCTGAAATATTGAGCTCTGAATAGCGTGCTAATCCGCAGTAAACATTTGATTCTGTCACACCATGAATTTCCCTACCTGCAACGCAATTACGATAGTTGGCAGATGAAAATGAATGCATGGTACTTTGCTTTTATTTACTATTTGGAGAGAACGGATTTACCGCGCATACTCCATAACCGTTCCGGTTTTACGGAAAGCTGAAAATACAGTTTAACATCATTCTTTTGACAAGCTTAAAACGGCGATCGCGTGCTAAGTCCTGTTGATCGCTCTGAGTAACCGAGGACATATAACACAGCTCAGGAATCCTTTAGATACGTCTGAATGCAGTCACACATAATATGCTCTATATTATTATCAACTCACTCTACATGACAAAGAAGAGGCGGCGACAATTCATGAAGCCTTGCTTTCGAAAGGTTTGTTCGTAAGTTCTCTTTTGTGTAAAATAAAGCAAATGTGCGAATGTGCACTAGCACTAAGCGCTAATCATGATGATGAAAATGCACGCAAATGAACATATCTGTTATGCAAATCTTATCATTTTCATTGATTGAGGTTCGGTCGAGTGAAAATGCACAAAGCGGTATTTTGTCTGTCCGAAGTGACTGCAATTGTACTAACCTGTTAATGATAGATTATATAATGATTCAAGAAGTTCCATGCAGAAATTGAGCTTTTATTCACGTGACAAAACATATGTCCAATCGGGTGAATTTAAATATCTTTCCATGAATTGGTTAGATTGTATAATACTGGGTTACAGACACTACGCTTTCTAGATGTGCTCTCTGTTAAACGCTCGAATTATGATATTTATTGAATTTTATGAAGAAAAATCTGATGATCTTGCGAGAGCAATCAATAATAAAAGTATTTTTTCCACGTTTTTTCGAATCTAGTGGATTTCTTCACATTTTTTATAAAATTTCTTATACGATACTATTCAGCGTAAACTTTCAAATCCGCAAATCATGGCGAGCAAAAAACTTTAAATGTTTCCAACATACCACACACTTCATTTGAAAAAATGACAAACATTTTCCGTTACCTGATAAATAGAATCTCTCATCTATGATTAACGACTAAATTTGGATTCATTCTTCGATCTCACGAAGGATATTTCACAAAATATAATCAGCATAAAATCAGCTAATCTGCCTGGAACTGATAAAACCAGGTTCGATTGTGAGGCGGTAAATTGAAAATTATAATTTTTCGGTTAATGATTGCGCCCAATATGCCCCAGCATGCTTGTCTCGGAAACGTGAGCGTAAGATTTTTAATAATTTCACAAAAAACCGCCGAGGTTTTTTCATTTGTTATTCAATAATAAATATTGTGACGCAGATTTTTAGTCAAAAGATGAGTCAATTTAGAGTCATGAGTCATATTGAACCGTAACAATATCTATCGCTGGGTTTAAAAATGTCATTCGCATACTATAATCATATTAACTCTGATACACTTTAAACATACTGTCTGTTTTTGGCTTAATACTTCGCCGAACAGGCTATAATACTTCATCGTGGTTAACATTGTCACCTTTTCAGAATTATGCCATCCTTCCATTCATCAGTTTTGAACCGTTTTTCAATAAGATATCTACATCCAAATAAAAGATCGGGAGCTCGATATTATGAATTTCTTGAAGACGATGTCATAAGATTCGATTGAGTTTTGGAATGCGACTGGAGATTGAGAATATCGCGATTGTATTAATCTCTGAAGATATAATTGATGAGTTGGCTAAACGAAGAAACGTTTTGTCCAAAACCACTTCATAGAATAACTTTATAGCAAATTGAGAAACAAGTAAAACGATTTTCAAATTGGTTCAATTAATTTCCCGATAACTGTTTAGTGTTTTCCAAAAGCTGATCAAGCAAAACGTTTTATATGTAATATTGAGCTTTATATACGGGTAACTTGAATCCATTGGGTTTTAACCGTTGGTGAACAATTTAGTCAGTCACATTGGAAACAGCCACTATGAATTGAGACCAATATTCAGGTGACTGTGAAATCCGGGGCAGAAAACGTGGTTTATGTTGAACTGAAGAACCGAAACTATTGCAAAAAGCCGTTAGATGTTTGCCAGTTGTCAATGTTTGATCTAAACGGACGTATTCATTTTCGGCTTTCTTTCGCTCTTCTACATTAAGAAGAATTTCAGATCATAACGATTTAGTTTTTATTGATCTGTGGACAACGAGGTACCAGCTTTTATCTGGGCGTTCTTCAAAACGGTAATATGATATCCGGGATGCTGATTTGTCGTTCAATACTTTGACCAAGACTCGCGTAATAGCCTTTATGATTATAGTACAACCGGTTAAAACCCGGATAACTTCAGTTATATAGAAAGCAATGAGGTGAACTATTGTGCAACGCTCGTGTAATGGTGAGTTTTACAAGATTGTGACAAAAATTTGTGCGACTCAATTTGCACACGTCACTTGGAACAAAAACAGCTAAGCTTGCATGCTGCATATACGGCGAGTGTCGCAGTCACAGTGGTTAACAATTGTAAGATTTCACTTGAAACGATTTCGAAATAAATAGAGGCATCGGAAATGAATCTTGACTTCCACACGCGGTTTGCTTTTCGCGAAGTAAACAGCTATCGAGAAGAGAATGTAAATTATTCACCCGCATAATGTGATGAACAGATGGTGTTTGAATTATGAAGTTCTTAGCTCTAAGCGACACTATAAACTCCCCATTCCCGCCAATATTTTATTGTGTATGTGGCCTCCCCGAAAGTATAGTTACCTCTACCAGAGTCAAAACTTTCATTCTAAATTCGGACACGTGTTGGTTTCATTACCATTTGATGACTCATGTGTATTAGCTCGTGATAAGCATTCAACTGGACTATACTTGCCATTACATGAGCATGTGTCATTTCTTTTTCTTCAACAAATATTTACGATGATGTGGTAATTGTGAAGCTAAGTGCATTTTTCTATTTAAAAGTATATATTTTTGTTCCTATATTTCCTTGCTGAAGCTTTTGTAAAATTAAATGTTTTTTCAACCATCAATCTTAAAAGTTGAGTATGACAGAAAATATCCGCTTTATTTGCGAGAATATCGCTGATTATACTTGAATCAGTTAGAAAGCATAGATTACACTAGTCTTCTAATAAGCAATGGAATGATAAAACGTAAGAATTTTGTCTAGGTTTGATGGATGATGTTATGCGATTAAAGGCATATGATGATAATCCTAACAAAACCTCAAACTGATATTATGAATATAATAGTAATCGAATAATGATTTAATGAACACTTAAATATACATGGCTCAAGACTATGTTGCCCAAGCCTGGACACTATGGCTTCAGAAAGATTTTTCACTTCTGGACCGATTATATCACACATCTTTTAAGCTTATCATGGGTTTTGATAATACACCCTAGTCGAGCGACTCAGTCGACTGGACCTGAGGACCCTTGCACAAAGGAGAATGTGAAACGAACTTATCCTCACACACAAAGCCTTACCACTGTTTCACTGTTCACTGTTGCAAGTTTGAAATACCACACTCGAAACGGATCTGCGTCACGTATTTTATTTGCTGCTTGGGTGTTTTGTTTGGAATTACCTACCTGCCGATTTCGTAAATTGAAACAGTTCAGCAATATTCAAATCGAAGCATTACGACTACATGAGAGCTAATCCTCATTTTGCCCAAAACTGTAGTGTTGTGAATGGGATGGGGATGGTAGTTTTAACCTCGAGAGCTTGGTCAGGAATCACTAGGTGATTCTGTGTTTGAACACCGTGGATCGCTGAACAAACAGTATGTAACATGGTGGAAATAGGTTTGAAAAAGTTTATTGAAATATAACGAATTAGTCCTCATGAATAGTGTGAGGATATATCCTGTTTTATTTGAATGTAGGGGCAATACCAGTATTAGTTCGATTATAATTGTAGACTTTCGAATCAAACATACTTGCAAAAAAGAATCTGTTTGCTGATGACAAATAAAAGAAGGAGAATAAGCAGCATTCATGTTCGTTTTCTGAACGAAATGAATGCAATGCACGATTCAAAACAATAGTATACTTCTGAACTGTCTATAGTATTGAGAGGTTTAGCTAGTTTACAGTTATCTGAAACATGATAAACGACTCCTAACTGCCGGAAATATCCGTGGTGATAGCTGCATTTTGCACGTTATATCGAAATGGCGCAAATATTTCTAATCAGTGTGTACTTGTTATATTCAAAAATTGGGAATTGCTAATTTGGTAAAAACTACAGGATAAGATGTATTTAAATCGCAACTTGACGATTAGTTGGAAGCTTACCCTGATATTGCCACAAAGAATGGGTGATTTCTCTAACAAGGCCCATTACTGAGGATCGATTCAAAATAAATTCGGATGTACATCACCTTTGCATCATGGTTTCATGCTGTGCAGCTTTTTGAATGACAACACAATCCTATTTGGGAGTGACAATCTTTCCCACAGCGCTGATAGTGTTAAGCATTACCCGGTTGATCTGCGTCAGTTACGCACAGGGGACGTGATTGCGTTACATTGATAAGTATAATACTTTTCGACCATAAATTTAACATCTTGAATGTAAAAAAGTTAATCGAGAGAAATAGCCATAGTAACAGCTTAATTCCTAACGTTCCAATGTGTGCTCATCCGCTGAGGACGTTGACGTCTGCTTCCAAAATAACAATTATACCAGTGTATGAATTTTACTTGGATCAAAATTATCTCGGAAACGACTACATTTTACCTCGGTAATGTTGTATAAACTTGTTTATTACACGAAACTTACTTCAGGCTTGCTCAATTAAAATACCGTGGTGTATAAATGAATGGAGAATGACACCAACTTGGACTTAATCCCTTGAGTTCTTGGAGGAACATAGGTCCTCGGCAACTTGTCTCCAGTTTGGTCTGTCCATAGCAGCTAGATTGATGTCGTTCTAGTTAAGTCCACACTTGCGGATTTCGTCTTAACACGAGCGCCTCCAAGATAGCCTTGGGCCTCCGACCCGTCTCTTCCCGATTGGGTTCCATTCCAGAGCATGACGCGTGATGTCATCATAAGATTTCCGGAAGGTGTGCCCAACCCATCTCCACTTTCTTCTACTGATCTGCTGGGCGATCGGGTCCTCAGCAGCAATCTGCCACAGGTCTTGATTCCACATCTTTTCTGGCCATTTTACCCCAATAATTCCACGAAAGCAATTATTGTGGAATGATGGCAAGCGGCCAGAAGACTTTGCTGTCACTCGCCAGGTTTCCGATCCATAGAGTAGCACGGATTTGACGTTGCTTCTGAATATACGGAGTTTCGTGCGTTTTGATAGAACCTTGATTGATGGGTGCTGGTCAGTTAACACACAGAGGAATTCTGTTTTTAAGGTATTCACGCATAGTCCTTCATATGAAGCAAAGTGTGCTAGTCTATCGGTCTTTCTCTGAAGACGGTTGGGGTCACGCGATATTAAGCAGACATCATCAGCGTATTCCAGATCCTCCAAATGGTCGTTCCTTCAAATTAATACCGTTCCTCTCACCTTTTTACTGTCTGTTTCATTATCCAATCTATTACCAAAGAATACATCATTGGGGACAATAGGCATCCCTGGCGGACGCCAGTCTTAATTGCAAATGGATCGGTAAGTCTTTCGTTGTGAATTACGTGGCAGGATGCACCTTCATACAGCTGCTTTATGAGGTCTATGTACAGCGGTGGGAGCCCATAGTGTGGCAAAAGCTTCCATGTGAATTCGCGGTCCACACTGTCGAAGGCTTTCTCAAAATCTATGAAGTTGAGGCGAAGAGGCGATTGCCATTCAATGCTTTGTTCAAATACTACGCGGAGAGTCGCAATTTGGTCGATACCAGACTTTTGTTTTCTGAAGCCCGACTACTCTGGCCGTAACACTTGATAGATAGCGTCGCGCAAACGCAGAAGGATGATGCGCGTAAGTACTTTACTAAGGACTGAGAGCAGCATGATAACTCGCCAGTTTTTGCATAGCCTTAGATCCCCTTTCTTTGGAAGTTTGACCAAATGACCTCTCTATCAATCATTTGTGGACCCGTCTTTCTGACCAGATTTTCTGCAGCAGAGGAAGTCATATATCAGTCAAGGTGTCCAAATCAGCCTTCAGAGCTTCTGGTGGAATCCCATCTAGACCTGGTGCTTTGCCATTCCTCAGCGATTTTAAGGCAAAAAGGATCTCATTTCGACCGGGGGGATCGGTGTTTACGTCTAGCAAATTTGCTGCAGGTGGGATGTCACTCTTGTACGCTCTTCCCTCAGTTTCTGCGTGTGATACTTCACACTAGGCCGACTGCCGGTTTCTCAGAAACCTCTCAATTTGATTTTAATTGTGGCCATTAGAAGGTGGTGGTCTGAAGCAACATCCGCACTTCGCATTACGCATGTATCAAGGAGACTATGTCTCTATTTTCGTGAAATCGATAGGTGATCGATTTGATTGGCAGTAACACCATCAGGTTATGTCCAGGTGGCCTTGTGGATGTTCCGGTGTTGAAAGATGCTGCCTCCGATGATCAGATCGTTGAGCGCGCAAAATTATGCTAAACTTTCACCGTTCTCATTCATTTCACCTCAGACTTGCGTACACCTCACAGATTCTCTTCCTGTGTTGTCTGGACCCAATTTCGCTTTCATTTCACCCATCAAAATCTTCATATTTGGCTTGAGTGTCTTGTCTAGAACAGACTGCAGACGCACGTGAACTTCTTCTTCCGACTCAAGGCTAGCATTGTTTGTGGGCGCATAACATTGAATTACCGTTACATTTCTCCCCTTGGAGTTGAATCTGGCTGTGATTATCCGTGAGTCAACGGGTTCCCTTCCAATAAGAGCGCCTGCAGCTATTAAGGATAGCATAATAGCGACGCCTTCTGAATGACTATGGTTCTCGTCTTCATGACCTGAATAAATAATCCGTTCCCCAGATGTCAAAACCAACATACCAGATGCATTCCATCTACTTTCACATATTCCCAGCAGCTGTATACCATACTTTTGCATTTCTTTCGCGAACTGTGCAGCCTTTCCGATCTCATACATCGTACAGACGTTCCATGTGGCAATCTTTGTTGTTGCTTCCATCGACAGAATATTCATCTGCTGACTGGCTTCCGGTGAGCTTTCACCAGTCTGCTTCATTTTTACTTCAGATGAGGTTTATTCTCGATTCAAGCATGAAGATGTTACTTTGTTATGACATGTTGCTTTGGTTTCAGTAGCGGTTTGAGGTTTTTACAGAGTGAAGTTGCTGACCCCGCGTCCAACCCTCCTCCTTTTGCAGACGGGCTTGGGACCGTCCTTGACGGAGTATTGTGATTGTGTAATCCGCAGGAAGCGGAGGTTTGTAATCAGGGTTTCCATCCCCTAGATGGACTGCCCTCCCAGGCTGACGAGCTCCATCTACTTGAAGCGAACTGGTTTTGAGGTGCCAATCACCCGCCTTCGCCCCTACTCCTGTCAGTAGAAGCAGTTTCGCCACTGGTAGGCCAGGAGTTGGGCTTCGGTTGTCAGACGCTATTTGAGACGCACGCCGTATGGTATAATTTTGTAGGTGGCGGGAGCATATTCCCACCACCACCCCAGGCTGTGACAACCTTGTGAACCAGAATGACACCAAACCAGAAACTAATCCCTTTCAATTTTCATGCCAATACTCGAAATATGATTGGCTAATTCCGTTAACCAGGCGAATAGCCCCAATAAGAATTGAAGGATTTCAACGGAGTGGTGTTTAAATTTTACTTGTTCAATGTGTTAAATTTTTAGTGAAAATATTTTATTTTTAAATGTGCCCATTTTATGATCATTGCTGCTGAGATTGTAAAATATAGACAGAACTACTTAGTCATTTAAAATGGTTTGTTGTACGATTTTCTTTTGCGTTTGCGATTTACATCTATGGCAGATATCGCCAGACGTAAACCAACAACCATATGATAAAATCGACTTCAATTTCAGTAGAAAATCAACTTTGATTTGGTGCGCAAGTTTCACGACAGATGGGTCACAAACTATTATATCTACACATCCTTATTTTATCGGTCTTTGACGATAGTGGCAATCACACACCGTTAAAATTTATGTTTCATAAGCTCATAGGGTCTGTGCCTATCACCGAGATCATCAGCATATATCCAGAATGAGGCGTAAAATCCAACTAACTGGCCGCTGCAGCATTTTTCGAATATTGTGGTTGCCCATTATTACACACACTGTCACGATGGCGTTTCTCTATCAAACTCTCAAAATGAGCAATGTCCGGTAACTGCAACACCGTTTCATCAATGCTATAATGTTAGCACAGGCTTAACAGGAGTATTTATCCTTATGCAAATAATGTGGTCGCTTGCTACATGAATCTAACTAACCACGGCGACCACCGATGTTACACAGAGAGCGCGATGAGCTTGCGAGATTTGACCAGTAAACTACTATACGTTAAAAATTGCTCTGGTAATCAATGTTTCAATGTTTTTCGGTTTGAGCACATGAACGATAGGATCTGTTCCGCATTAACTTCTATGCATAGGGATGTTTCGTGCACCGGTCAAGTCGAATATATCGATTTCTTGCTTTCATTGAATCCTCTAAATGATTTTATCATCTCTAATTGCACGGCAAAACGAAGAATTCAAGGAATTATGGTTAACCACCACATTATTTCGATCTGAATTGAAATGTTAAAAACATAATAGTTTGAAAGGAATAGAGAATATCAAATGTAAGGCTTATGATTTATATTCTCTTGCATGTGTAAGTCCAATTTCGCTTTAAATACCGCCAGGCATTAAGAGTCCACCACATATTGGGGTAGGGAATGTCAAATAAAGGTGGGGCTTGAATTTAGTGTTGCAGGCACAAGTGATTATTGGCTGCAAACTCAATTGATCGATCAGCGAACTCGCAGCGCTGCCGTAGACTACATCTTCCTAATATTCAGTATGCTGCAGATTCTGTTGATCCAGTAAGCACATTCGGTAAAAACCGATATACTGTTTCCAGTTACTTCATCCACAACGAATTTGAGCGTGTTATAAAAGTAAGAGAGCGCCGCCTACGGTGGCTTGGTAATAGTCTAAATGATCTGCTATATGTGGAGTTGAAATCAGGAATTCGACCATTATGCATACCGTATAAAGACGTTTGCAAAAAGATATGAAAGCTCTTAGCTTCGACTCCCCGAGTTGGGATGAAGTTGCTCTTGACCGCTCACATTGAAGGCATTGTGTCAAGCGTCGTCTACAAGATAGTAAGGAGCGTTTGGCTGCTAAACGTATATAGCGCCTCCGACGTGCAACGGTTACCGATCTACCGAGTAATGTTTAAGGCTGCAAGCGCTTCGGGAGAGATTATTCCTCTCGAATCGGACTGTCGTTTGGACAGTCATTCGAAAAGCTATGGAGCATTATATATCATGCAATTGTGATGTACATTCATCGCCAATATGAATCGCAGGAGGTCAACAACATTTAAGATTTACTCCGGCCACCTTAATCGCTTTAGATCGGTGCTCAAATTTTAAAGAAGTTCATAGAGACAAGCAAAGTCAACCCAGGAGTCTCGTAAACAGTGCATCGTGATGGTTTGACAACCAGAATCCATCACTATCCTCAAATTCCAGCCTCCAAGATAAAAAAATCCTTATTAATATTTATAGCCTCAGATTGCTTTCATTTTACCCTAGCTGCTGGGAGAGCAAAGGGAACGTCGCGTCTTGGGAACGACGTAGCAGAGAGTTGAGAGTAATTTTAGGAAATTTACAAAGATTTTTGTAAATAGTTCACAAGTGATATCCCAGCACCAGTTGGCGTTTGTTAGGGTACACCTGCCTAACTTTCGCACTACCAAGTGCAAACTACAAGATAGCATGGTGTTGACAGATAATAGCACTGTGTTCTGATTTCCGCCTACGAGACATCGTTTATGATTTTTCCGCGGAGGTTTCTCCCTAATCGTTTCCCGCAATCGGGTAACCCCCTAAGCCGTGACATTTATTAATTCCGGGTTTTCCTTACCAGTGATGGACTGCGAGTAGCTGACAAGCTTCATCTATCTGGATCAAAATGGTTTTAAGGCGCCTGACGCCTATCTTCGCCACTTCTCCAGTCAGTAATAAAATTTCCTCCGGGCTAGTTGAAGTCACTCATGCAGGCCAGGAGTTGGACTTAGTTGTCAGAAGCTTTTCGGGGCGCACGCCACATGGGAGTATTTTCTAGATAGTAGTGGCTAATTCCTACCAACACCCTGACTGTGACAAGCTTGGAATCGCGAATTCACTTGGCAAATAATGGTCACGTGACATTAGAGAAACATGTTTACTTTGAAGCACACCGGGATGCAGTTTCATTCAATGCTTGTTTCTCAGGGTGCGGCCTTTTCCGACTTGCAACCGCTATTTGTCATTTATAGATCGTCAGCTAAAGACAACACTCATAGGGATGTGCGATTACCACATTGGCACTTGTTATCGATCCATTTGAAAACTACGAGGATGTCACACACTGCTCATATACTTCTCATATTAACTAAAGGAGTTTACATTCTCGATAAAAAAATTCCCTAGCATGTGGAACTGAGACAAATATATTCTAGAATCAAGTGTTTATGGTGACCAATAGCACCGTTATATCGTAAATTTTCGTTCATGAATATGAAATAACAGAGTCATCTAATATCATTTATATTCCAGTTGAATACGTACTTATCAAATCGTTATGCAACGATTACGTGACCAAATTTCGATTGAATGTTTCGAAACTGAAATCGGTAACAATAGCTCCGGTAATGTCATCATAGAGCGAAAGTCACACACGTGCAGGATAAAAATATCGCCGAGTGATGACCGACCGGGTATTCATAACGGAAAGAAATTTGAGTGCAATCGATTAGAGCAGTTTTTAAGTAACGTTTCACTTCTGACATAAAAGCTTCGTCATACCAAGGGTGATAGTCAGTACACAGAACATGATTAAGTAGTAGTCAACCCCCCACCACTGATTTGACATTACCGCTAAAGAGCCTATAATACCCCTACTTTTTGTCGCATTTCGCGGGGAAAGACCTGAATCAGTGGTTGATTTGCCTACTAGTATGTATCCACATCAATCTAATACAAGTCAACACGGTCAATGTCGATTGAAACATCGGCCCACCTGCTAAGGTGAATAAAAACTATTTACTTTCGCATCAGTGCCGAGCGACAGATTGAGGAGTTTTCTGCCCCATCCACCTTATTGACCGCTAGTTGACCTGCCTTAGCAATTTCAACCACCTCCGCATGTAGACGTTAGCTATACGGTTTAATACCGCGCCTCAATATTGCCACATTGTCTATGTCGACGCTATGGCCAGTCTCTAAAACGTGCTCCGCCAAGGCGGAATCCCGAATAATCGTTTGATATTCCCTAGCATTCCGGGGCTGACTACGGACACGCTTTCTGTATTCTTCGATTCTAGTTTGATTTTATTCTGGATGTCTGCCCTATGTAAACACCCGAACAGTTGATTATGTAGATGCTATTTGTAACGCTAGATAAAGGTGACTTATCCTCGAAGTGCATCAGAACCGAACGGATAATTTTCCCTTTCTTATAATTTACACGCATGGCCGCCTGGTTCAAGATTTTACATAACGTTAGGTAAGTACCTAAAGACTACGTTTTTGTAGTTATTCATTAGACATTTGGCTTATTTGTTGAAACGTTTAGTCGGCAATACAGCCTCGTTCATCAAAAACGCATATGATATTGCAGCATGCTTAAATTCACTAACAATTTGTAATGATAAAATAATGGTTAGCTTTGATGTGAGCGCTTTGTTTACTAACGTCGATACAACAACTGCGTTTAAACTAGCTAGATGGGCCTTGGAATCTGATTCCAGTTTATCAGATCGCTCTAACCAATTGCACTCATATATCTTTTCTTAACTCATCGTTATGCAACCAATATGTTTTTCAAATTTCTAATGAACGTTTCGACGCTGGACTGGGTAACAATAGTTCCTGTAAGGGCATCCTAAAGCTAAACAGACACGCGCATGATAAAAATATAGATGAGTGATGACACAACATTTTGACATCTAATTTACAATACTCCAACTGATGTTGTGAATAATGTTTAAGATAAAAAGAATTTTGAATACAAAATAACGTTAAAATGCTGCATTTTGAAGCATTCAGAGGCGTTTTTGTCCGGGGACCAGGTGTAAATCATATTGGGTTCTCGTTGCAGGTTCTGAATATCGGATTTTGATTTTATCTTGCTCCAAAGCTTTGCGTCATCAGCAAAAATAAGCACCGACGACTGCACTACAGTAGGCAAGCAGTTTATATATATTAAAAACACAAGCGGTCCAAGGACTTATCCTTGTGGGCGCCACAAGCAACTTTAATCGACTCGGTCTGTTCATTTTTGACTCTCACTTACACCTCACGGGATAATAACCATTATTTAATCCATGCATGGAGTTTACCCTGTACTCTGTAGGTTACTAGTTTCGACAAAAAACAGACAGACAAAACGAAAGCTTTTGAGAATTCGATTTAAATAACGTCCACGGAGTTGCCATAATCGGGTAGCTCAGACCAAGCTATTATTGCTAATAGCAAGTTTGTTGGGCAACAACGTTTTTTCCTGAATCCATGCTGTTCTTCGGAGATTATTAATCTGAAAGTGATTCCCCAAGACATCAGCTACTAAAGACTCCATTACTTTTGACATCACTGGTAATAACGCTATCGGGCGATAGTTTAATGTATTATTTATCTCTCCACCCTTGTAGATAGGACTAATCGGGGCAGTTTTCCAAGTTTCTGGTACAAAACTCTGCTCTAATATCATCGTGAACACGTCAGATGTCGGTATTGTCAATTCGGAAGACAGATTATACAAAATGTTTCGGTCTATATTATCTATACCGGGTGAACCTGTTTTCTTCATCGTCATTAATTTTGTTTCAACAACTTTTGGGGAAATGCAACTTTGTGAATAATTGGCAGCCTGCACCTGTCAGAGTAGTCTATGGGTCGACAATTGTGACATTATTGATGCAAATTGTTGTAGGAAAAAGTTTGCACAATCATTAAATGATGTCACTATGCCTGTAGCAGAGGCCAGTGGCGGTATTCCCATTTTAACATTCTGGAGGTCGTTGACGTGTTTGTACAATGATTTGTGATTAATATCGAATTTTTCGACTGGACTGATTTGGTAATGTTTCCTTTCTTTTCGAATAAGAGAGCCACACTTATTTCGCAATAAGGTGTAGTAGCACCAAGTTAACCCAGACGGATCGTCAAAGTATTTGGACCAGGCATTGTTACACTTGCACATCCATTTTCGAGTACTGCTTCTGAGAGGCTTTTTCGGACGCTGTTTGCTGGATATTATTTTCACCTTCGATGATAAGTTAATGATAATACGAAGTTGGCTGTAAAACGTTTCCCAGATTTCCTTAGCTGATTCGAGTTCAAGGAAATCCCAACGATTTGCAGTAGTAAGAGCTCGAAACAAGTCATAGTTCACAGTTGTATACGTTCGTTGAGTATTTCCTGCTGGTTCGTATTGATAAGTATAATCAAATGTCATGACAACATCACTCAATCCGAGTGGAGCTGCATAGGAAACAGATTCTATTATGATTTTTGTGTTTCTTAGTATATTGACCAGGGTATATGGGGTACTTTTAGATCAAAATCTCGTCGGTTGTTGTGCATGGTTTTAAAGAGGGGTGCAAATCATTATTATTATTATTAAGAGAGCTTTTAAAGAAATCGTCACCTGTAATGTGTGTGGCAAATGTCGGTACATTAAAAACAACGAGGAAGAGCAAATGTGAGTATGGGAGCTTCGGTGCAAAACCTATTACGTTAGAAAGAACATTGTCAGCGGCAGGTGATGAAGAAGAAGGTGATAAATCAATGCTAATACGCACTTACGAGGTATATATTGGAGGTATATATTAGGCAAGCTTCCAGGATAATGGAATGGATAATCGAATACAAAATTCAAATCGGTATGCAGTCACGCGATTACAGTTATTATCAATCACTAATCAAAAATGCAGCCCTCGCTGAACAGGTGCTGAAAACGGGTCTTACTGTTCATTTTGAGAACGTAGAAGTGATAAGATAGGGGCAAAACCTTAGATGAGAATACTTCAAGACGATGCGGTTGAGATAAATAAGTCTTCCATGCATGCGGCCAACAAGATGGATGTAGACAATATCTTCACGATATGACGTCTCGTCCTGCAGCGGATAAACAGTGGCATTCGGGAATGAATTTGTTTCCCACAGTACCACTGTCTCAACGTTCACTGAAACTATTCTTACTGTCTCTTGATGACAGCAAACAGCAAGGCTCGGTGCTTGGACCTCTTCTATTCTTGGTGTATATGAACGACATAGTAGAGGATATTGGATGCAACTTGATACTATTTGCCGATGATATTAAAATATGGAAACGTGTCAGGTCTGTTAATGACTGTATGGCATTACAACGGGATCTAAGCATCTTATTTCGTTGGTCCCAGTTAAATGAGTTACCATTTAACCCTACGAAATGTAAAATTCTGCAGCTTGGGAAATCTCTGCCCCACACGTATCAGCTTGGCACGCAAGATCTCGTCTGGACCACAGCAGAAAAAGATCTGGGTATCTGGGTTTCGTTTAACCTTAAGCCTGGACAGCATTGCTGGATGTTGTACAATAAAGCTTGCCGTATCTTGAGTCTTCTCAAAAGAATATTCCGGATTTTTACGCCCGAAAACCTACCCCGGGTAATTAACACGTATATACGTCCTGTTATGGAATATTCCATCCACGCCTGGGCACCATGGCTGAGGAAGGATATCGAACTACTCGACAGGATTTATCATCGTGCTACAAAGTTGGTCTCCCGGTACAGAAATTTGCCTTTCACAGAGCGAATGTTAAAACTGAACCTACACGATTTTACCCAACGGCGGATACGTAGTGACCCTATGTTGACCTTCAAAATCCTGCATTCTGTAAACCATCCCCTTAAACACTTGCTAAAGCCCAATGACCTTACTAGAACACGAACACATTCAAAGGCTTTAAGCATTCCGCATTCTCGATTGGATATACGTCGTAATTTTTTATCCGTAAGAATTTGTTTCACTTGGAACTATTTGCCTGAAGAAATCACACGATCAGAATTTGTTGATGTTTTTGCATCCAAACTCGATGAGTTTATGACGAACCATGCGGTATGCGAATGTCCCTATTGATTTTTGAGATATTTTATATTTTTTATATATTTTTATATGTTCCATATACCTTGTCATCCTATGGTTATTGTTAAGCTTAATGCTTTTTCTACCATCCAATTTTCTAAGTTCTGAGTTCTGAGTTCTGAAATGCTGAGGGTGTAAGCACCACAATATATTGCAATTAATCTCGCCTGTCTATCTTAAAACTCCGTGCTATTCAAAAGCGTTTTCTGGATACAGGAGCAATATTAGATAAACAACTGTGTGTCCAAAGAATTCCAACTCACCAAACTCTAATATTAATGTGGTTATCTTAATTAACCACCAGTTTTAATAGTACGTTATTTCGTATACAATTTTTGTTGTTTTGTTCAATTCTATTCGTATGAACGGAACGGCCCAGATATGTAAAAATTTTCTGCTGAAACTTGTTAATTTGTTTCGCTTTGTGCCACACAAGCGAAAGAAACAAAGACTAATGATAAAATCAATATTTTATTTGTATTCAATCTCTCATTCTCACTTTACCAATTACGGCAAAAGCATTGTAAGTGAGAAAATATGTTAACAAGACAACGACATTTGATTCACATTGAAATGGCACCGATGTTGGCCTCGAAACTACTGGTTTTTGTCATTTGTGTCTTTTGCAAGAATTCTCTGTCCGTTCACACACAGATAATTGAATGAAACAAAGAAAGTAGCCTAAAACTATTCATAGATTTACGGTGAGTTGATTTTTTGCTGAAAATGTCTTGCTTGACTATCGGATGCTGTTTATCAATGCTCCTTTCACTAAAAAAGCCATTGCTTCATATGCAATGTGATTTTTATTTCTTTCACTGTTTAAAAACGAGAGTATTGAGAAAAGTAATGTGTTGCTCACATCTCCATCCCTTACACACCACTACCGGTTTCAGGCTGTTTGCCATCGTCAGGTGGAGACAGTAAGATCAGGTAGTATTGAGATGTTCATATTCTACCATCTCACTCAGTATGGTCATGTTAACTCTACTACGACAGCGCCACCTGTACTGTCTTGTTCATGTCTACATAACGCACAAATGTCGTGTGCTAGAAGATCTACTCTATGGTGTGATGGAATCCATAATTCGATCACACCGCGATTGTGTTGCCAAACATTAATGAAATAGATGTGGAATCTGTCGGCTCTAGGATCTACATCCACGGTCGAGTTCGAAAAAGCAGCCAACAATAAATGTTTACAAGCAAGACCACTAAAATCTTAACATCTCTAGCACTTGCACACTTATTCATAGTATTATTACTTAAGTTACTCGCTCAGTATGGCCGTTTAAGCTGATTAAATGAATCATGAAATGTATGTAATCTATTTTCCATATGCTGGAGAGAAAGTATATAGTTAACGAGCAAACTCTTCCGATTTGCCACTTACTGATTATCATCTTGAACCTCGCGAAAGAGGTCTCAAATGTGGAATCGAATTGTATATATTGTGGTACTCACATTCCCATCCGTTCAACACCACTACCGGTTTCTGGCTGTTTGCCGTCATTAGGTGGAGACAGTAGGATCAGATTAAGTGAGCCTTGAAACGGTGGATAAGTGG